>SDWI01000534.1:226554-274720 GCA_009193005.1 Lamellibrachia luymesi
GCCAGAGGCTGGGGTTGTGCAGGAGCATGATGCGAAACATCTGTTGGCACAGGAATCCTGCATAGCATATGAAGAGTGTTTAAAGAAACTGGCCCTGACTCACATGCCACCAAAGTGCAGCAAGTGTTCAACACTATACGTATTGGAGTCTCACCAGATAGGGACAGCTTTGTACATAACCTGGGTAAGTCGTATTTTATAAATAGCTGCAATTAAATTTCAACATATAAGCATGTCATACAATTGTTGTAAAACAACAATTAATGATTACATCATTACATTAATGATTACATATTTGTCTACTGCATACACTCAACGCGCTGTCTCTGTTTATTATGGTTACTGCCCACAAAACGACTTTTAGGGTGACCATTTTTTTTACGTCAAACTTTTGATTCTATACATTTTCTAGAATCGAAAGTTTGACGTAAAAAAATATTGCGTGAATGTCGTTTTCTGCCACCGTATTCTAACAAAATGTTAAGAAATATGTGACTTCATTTGGCGATCTTGAAATTCTTATTTTCGCGCTGTGAAACTAGTTAGAGGGTTGACTTTATGCCCCAAAACTCTCGTTATGCCCCATGCTACTCTAGAAGATACCCGAAATGCGAACGGTATCTTTATTCCATCTGTGCAACAGAGGTTACAATAAAAAAATGTATGAAAGATGATCAAAAAGCAAAAGATCCGTGAGGAATTCTTGGAATTTTCCATCGCCGAAATGGTCTAGCAGCTCAGTTTCGTCTTCCGAAGGATGCACTGAAAGTCGTCGTGCATCGCGAACGTACGCGAAGGTCTGTCTCAGCCATTATTTCATTATAGCAATGGAATTTCTTTAATTTTTTACAAAAGTGGCAAATGAAGCTCAAAAGAATAATCACAGAGTTGATAAAGATGCGTTCTTATATAAACGCGGTATCCAGTCGCTTTACACTTCGCCCCTTGGCAGAAATGTTCATTCTAACGCTATCTGGACTTCTCTGGGAAGCATTAAGCCACGCTGCAATTATGGCGCGAAGACTATTCGTTCCGATGTCCATCTCTGTCTATAGCCAGGTACTCATTTATACAGCTGAGTGAACTGTGGTAACGTGGGATGAACGAAATTGCTAAAGCTTCGAAACGCAGCAAGAGGATCCGAACCAGGGTTCTCTCGACTGAGACCCCGACGTTCTTACCGCTACGCTACCGACCCCGTAGTATCTGAGGCCAGTCGCATCAAGTGTTTTAACCTCAGCAGGAACCAACTAGTTCATCGCGGTGTTGCACAGGATCTGTTCTCACAACCCTATCCTGGTGGTGTGGATCGAGGTGCACGACCACACAAGTTCAAACTATAATTGATTGAATCTTCAAGACAACGAGTGATGGTATGAATAAACAACTTGATTTTGTGAAATAGCTTACATGTGTAAACAAAATGTAACGATGGGTCGTACACCTATTGTATATGGCATTGTAACACGCGGCTTGACTAGCCTACGTGATAAGAAACGTAGCGAGTGCGTCACGCATGACAGCTTCGACTACATGTTCCGGAGACGCATGCGTGTGTGCATTTAGGCCATGTTTATATCGTCACTAGAGCTACAGTGCGTCTTAGCAACAATACGTCTGTCGTAAACGTAAGTAGTCAATTTGTCGTTGTTTTTCTGTACTGCACATTTGGTAAACGTTCGAAGTCACACCTAACTACTTATAGATTAAGTATTCAACCCAGCAACTCAACGAGCCTCCAGCCGCTTAAGAAGTGTGCGTGTGACAGGTGCTAGACGCTTATCCAAGGCGTGTTGTTGAACATACTTCCTGGATTCTTTAATCGGAATAAAACTGTACCTGGATTTCGTGTAGCTCTGGGCCTGGGGTCAAGTCGCGTGTTGTTGCAAAGCCGAGCTAGTTATTGAAGTATAATTTACATTTGTTTTGTCAACAGAAGTGGCATCGTTTAAAACGAAAGCTGTTGTGATGTGTTAAGCCCAGCAACTAGACTTATGACTGGTATGTCCACGCGTCACTGTTTTCTAGCACCCGAGGCAACAAAACTGACATGTGTCGGGGGTATTGATTTTGTTATATGTCGGCCGTGGAAGAACTCTAGCTGCAGCACTTTCAACAATGTCGCAAACGCACTTACCCTAAAAATGACCAGATTTTGCAAAATATTAATACGTCGGTGTTTAAAGAATGGCACCATCAAAATATTAATACGTCGGTGTTTAAAGAATGGCACCATCAAAATGCCTACGCATTTTCATATCCGCTTCAAACTGCAACATATCATTGCCAAAGACGGTGTAAACGTTTCAGCCTTCCTGTATGAATACTGTTACCTCGTGTGATAATTAAATCATTGACATCGCTAACTTACGTATGACAGCTCATATTATAGAGACCAAGCCTGGTCTTCCTGACACATAAGGCTATTAAAAACCATGTTGAACACATCTTAATTTCATGGGCCGCACCATACTGTTAGATAACACTACGTCACGAGTGTCAAAGTCTAGCAAAATTTGCTCGCCAAATTAAAATGTATTTGTATACACCTATTTCTGTATTCAGCAATACGGTTTGGCCATGCTGTTTGCATCCAAACTCAACTTACGTAACATATTTTGGCATTTGTTCACTAAACTAGTCCTCTTTCTGAGAAAATAGTGTATGCTGTATGCTGTATGTGTATGCTGGCCTCCCTTAATACACTACGGGTAATCTAGGTTACCGATTTTTATATTGCGCATGCAATTATCGGTCTCGCTGATTAACGTATATGTCAGCCCAACCGGGGAAATAACCGGGATCTCCCACTTTTAGAACATATTCTGAGTAAACAACTGATTTTAGTTACACGTGGTTAGTTCTTAATACCTGTTTTAGGTGCATATGTCCAAAACAATGACTTTCGATTCGCTTTAAGAGGTATGGTTGGTAATTACATTTTGGGTAGATAGTCGTAACACGGTATGAACTGTTTCTTCAACAGGCATCTACCATGTCAGACCACATATAGGTCTACAAGGCGTTATCTACCCTCTGATCTTCAGTGCACAAGAAACTTGCGGTTTTGTCTTGTTACGCATGAGCGGTTCGATAAAGTGTTCTGAATCTATGCTACGTCAAATATTGTGCAGCACATAAATGAAGCTCCGTGTGCGAACGCAGCAAAACGTCGGCATATAAAAAAACAGTCATATGACACGTCATACATTATATCATATTACATATATGATGTTCATAAATATAGTGGACTCAGCTTAATAGAATCACTTCGGGCCAGAGCAATTTGATTCTACTGAGCGGCTGACGCACTGACTTGAGCGGCACATTTTCAATACAAAGGGAATATGGAATGATTCCCTCCCACTGAAAAGGGCCTTATCCGCGATTCTCTTAAGCGCTGTCTGCATTTTTACATTACGATTACGATTGTTACCAACATAGCTAAGATAGCATCAGTGAAACTGATACATGTGAAAAATTGCTCTACTTACAGAGTGTTATTGAGAGCAAATATATAAAATCCAATTACTTCCGATAACATGTTATGATAATCAGGCGCTGTCATATAAAAAGGAGCCGAAACTCTATCATATCACAATTATATGGTGATTATAGTCTAGTATCAAACGCCTGTGTTCCTGGCGCAGATTGGCGTTGTCTTTTTTTTACACGCACGTACGCATGCACGCACGCACGCACGCACGCACGCACGCACGCACGCACGCACGAACGCACACAAAGAACGCACCCCTGTGGTGGTGGAGATGCAAAGACGACGTCGCTGTTGAATACATGGAGCGGATGACGGTTAAGTATGAAGAGCTCAGTGAAGAAGTTGGTGGTTTGGAGGAAGAATGGAAAAAGTACAAAGAAGCATTCGTGGGAGTTGCAGAGGACCTATGTGGAAGAACCTATCCATGTGAGATCGTTATATTGTCGTGGTGGGGTAGCTTGCGTGCCTCCTTGACCCTGCGAGCTATGCCGTAGGGTGTCTGGTACTCCTGGTAGGGTCACCCAAACTGGATTGGTTAAGGGGTAGAGGTCAGACTAACTTGGGGTTGAGCATAGGGTTAACAACACTATCTCGTAAAAAACAGAATGTTACAGAAACTTGCAAAAGAAACTCAACGGACCCCAGCTACCAAGGAAGCTTGAGGCACAAGGATGCAAAAACAAAACTCCAGATTGGGGCCTGGAATGTCAGGACAATGTTCGATACTGCAGAAACAGCACAAGTTATAAATGAGATGAAATCATACAAGTTACACATCCTTGGGATTAGTGAGTCCAGATGGACAAGCTTTAGAAGATACGTCACACCGACAGGGGAGAAAATCTTGTACTATGGCAGAGACGACAACCGTCACATTGCAGGAGTGGCACTAATCGTCAAGAAAGGGATGGAAAGGACACTGATAGAATGGAAACCAGTCAGTGATAGACTGCTGAGAGCCAGGTTCTTTGGCAAACACAGCAAACTTACGATCATCCAATGTTACTCCCCAGCCAATGATGCAGAACCGGAGGAGAAAGAGGCCTTCTACAGCATGCTACAAGCCGAGAAGGAGAGAGTACCTGCACACGGCGTTTTGATCATCATGGACGATTTCAATACAAAGTCTGACAATGTTGGAAGAGAACGAACCATGGGGTTTCAGGGATGTGGCAACATGAATGAGACCGGAGAGATGTTATGTGACTTTTGTGGCTTGAACAACATGATGATAGGAGGAACCCTGTTCGCACACAAAGATATCCACAAAATGGATTTCACCAAATGCACGGGACCAAAACCAAATCGACCACATTAAAATCAACAGCAAGTGGCGGAGATCATTATTGGATATTCGTGTTAGAAGAGGCGCCGATGTTGGCAGTGATCACCATCTACTCCAGGCAACAGTCAAGCTGAAGTTCAGAAGAACAGGCTTCTGTAAGCAGACAGTCCAAAAACGATCTAATGTACACCTGTTAAAAATGCAACACAAGCTAGAACCTTCACAGTTAAGCCATATAACAGATTTGAAGCATTGGAAGAAGAAACAGACACTTCTAATCAAGTACAAATGAAGTGGGAAATCATCAAGAAAGCATACTATCAAACCAGCAAAGAGACACTGGGCACTAAAACTCGGCAACACAAAAGTGGATCAGTGCTGTAACATCAGCCATCATTTAGAGGGTTTTATGCGACACTGGGAAACTGAAACGTTATGAGGGCTAGCTGTTACCTCACTTACCATTAGAAAACCAAAGAACATCAAATTGAACTTTGCTCGGAGCAAAACAACAGTGTAGGAAGAACATTTAGACAAAGGAACGGATTTAATGATGAGGGACAAATCACGTGAGGAAATAGGTTGGCGCTGGTCAACGTGAGGACGTGAACGTGCCACTCCCTTAACATTCTTTAAAACCAAATAATCCGCTGTGGGGTCGGGGTAGCGACAAGCTTTGTGTCTTTCTGCAGTGGCCGACAGGAAAGTCCCAATGGTACTGGGTGCGTTCCCTGCCTCCTTGAGATGCTGCACAAAAATTATTACTGTGCTTGGGGAGGCGGGCCAGTAGTGCCGCTTTCTATCTAGTTTCTGCACTAATGCTACAAACCTGGTCCAGTTAGCCTCGTAACGACGAGCACTGCTCGGTGCAAGGGAAGTATCCGTGGTATTCAGGGAGTTGCGCGCTAGGGTAGCCACTGAATGGGAATTAAAATCGGTTGATCCTCTTGGCAGGGCTGAACGAGACGTGCGCGTTCGACCCGCAACCGTTAGATAAAATCCGCAACAACATTGATCTTTCCAGTGATGTGATTACCACGGAAACATGTTATAAGGAAGACATGCAACCACGAGTTGGCGAACAAAACACATCAGATGTGGGTCCGTTGATCACCGCCGCCACGGCTGTATTGTCTGAAAAGAACAAAACCAGTTGATTAGTCAACATTGGTCCCCATCGCCTGACAGCCAGTACGATTGGTAAGAACTCTTTGATGGAAATTAATTTCTGTTATGACTCATGCTCGAAATGTGAAACTAATGCTGGCATATCCATTGTAGGGCCTGTGAAAGTAGCTCAAACAATTGGCACGCATGACTAAATCCCATCGGCAAAGACTTGTCGAAATACATCAGTCTCTGAAATTTGAAAGCAAACAATCTGTAATTAAGGGGGAGACAGGAATTATGCGAAATGCATCTTGTAAGTTGACGTAGGCTATGAATGCGCCTTTTCCCAACATCGCAAGTTGTTCGACGTAATGGTCTAGCATTTAAAAAGAAACAGTAGTGAATTCAGGCAGTATGTGTGAATTGACTGAATTGGTTTTGGGGAAACTCAGGTCATGAATGAGCCGAAATTCGCCGGACTCTTTCTTTGGGACGAAGCCTAAAGGCGAGTAGACCATGTTTGGGAAGGGATCTGAGGTGAACGGGCTTGCAGTCCTGTGTTTCGCATTTTCTTTGTTCAGCTTCCGTTGCACTATTCCCTGGTTCTCCCTGACTGACTTGTGACATTCAAAGTGATGCTTAGATGGATGTGATGTAATCGTGGAAGGGATCCGAAAACCGTCAGTGAAACCTGTAACCAACGTGTTAGTTATATTTGTGTCGTATCCCTGAAACAGAAATGGTAAGGCATTATGTTTTACTGGTATCGATATCACGGTACCGCTCTTGTAAATCTACCTTGAAACATTAGATCATTGTTGGCCCCTGTGGTTATATCAACCTGTTTTTTTTTTGTTTTTTTTTAGGGGGGCTCTGTAATGCTGTGGTGAGGCTGTAAGTACTCCTTGGTATATATGCGCTGTCTGAGTTTGTCTGTTACTTCGTCGCCTAACTGAGGCCAACCCATGTCAGAAGCGGTATTACCTGATGTTATTGTCGATCCGTGCCGCTTCGCCTTCCTGTAGGTACGCATTTTTATCTCATCGGCCGGAGAGTCGCTGTCCGTGCACTTGGAGTCAGACGAGTTGACCACTCGGCCGAGCGATGGCCAGCTGTGTCCTCGTTTCGCTGCGCGATGACGACTTACAGGCTGGGCTGGTCGACCTCCATCGGGCTGTTCGTCTGGCTGTGAAGATGGGCCAGCTGTGGCAGGAGCAGGAGCTGACTGCTCTCTGCGCAAGGCTTCGAATTTCTCATCGATGTTCGTCAACATGGTGGCCAGGAGAACCTCCATATTGGGTGCGTCAGGGGTACGGGCCGCCGGCGCTTGTTCATCAGGCGAACCGATTGGAATCGGAATCGGAAAAAGTTTATTGAACCCAAAGTAATACAAACATAATATTATCCCAGTTAGCGATAACAAGACAATCTTTTATAAATAAAATCCAAGTTTAAGTTCATTTATCTTAAGGAAACAAAATTACATTAATTTGTTAATTGTAACTAAAAAACAAACAGACAAATACAAAATGCAAAACCTGCATTAACACGAGTATTCCCTTCGGCTAACTGTGGTTTTAGAACGAAGCATATTTTAATGGGTCAGGGAGACTTCTACAAAGACCAATATTGATCGCTATCGTAGAAGCCACCCTAATGAAATAAACTTAATAAAATGAGTACCTGTAAAACATTTTCCGTGAAACAAAAAACACAAATGCATCTGTTCTCAATCAAAAATAATGTATCTTTAGGAAGGATTTTGAAAAGAAAAAAACAAAAAACAAAAAACCAGCAAACAGAATTTAATTTTTTTTCCAAGCAGACATTTCAAAATTGTTAAGTTTAGTGCATTATAATAAATGTTTATGTAGAGTTACATTTATATAAAATAACAGAGTAACAGACTAACAGAGTAACAGACCAGGGAGGTGCAACTAATGAGATTGTTGACATATATAGCAGTTTGGTACTGAACAGAGATTTTGGTAATTTTGTAAAAGGTGTTTCTTAACATAACAGGAAAACCCGTGTAAACTATGTGTAACAATCTTATTTTTTATTAGAATCGAAGTATTATTTACAATTAATGGTATGTCATACCTAATACACCTTTTGGCAAATTCATGTTTTATTCTATTAATATGAATATCATCAAACGTGCGGGTGTTAAAGTCATGATAGGACCGGTTGGGATAAAATGGTAAATTTTGTAAATAAACCGGTAATTTTACTCGGACAAATTTATAATAAAATTTCAATTCCTGTAATTGAAGGATGTCATTTACCTTAAGTACTTTAAGTTTTTTAAAAAGAGGTTCTGTGTGTGCATTATATTTACTTGAACATATTATTCTGATAACCTTTTTTTGAAGTTTGCTTATTCTATCACATTTAAAGCCCCAGGCCATTATGCCATAATTTAAGTGTGGCAGCATTAATGAATTATATAAAATTAATTTTATATGAGTGGGTAAGAAGCGTTTTAGTTTATTTAGAATACCCATAATTTTGCAGAATTTTATTGAGATTTTTTCAATGTGATTGTTCCAACTCAGATTTTCATCTATGGTCAAGCCAAGAACATTAAAATGCTGAACTCTTTCAATGCCTATATCATCTATCTTGAGCGAAAAAGATATGGTTTTCTTATTTGCCACTTGGAACAAAATGTATTTTGACTTTTTAATATTAAGAGACAATTTATTTGTTTTAAGCCATTTACATACCTTGTTCAATTCAGTGTTTATTTGATGTTCCACATTTTTATCACAAGTGTTGAAAGACTGTATTGTACTAAAAAGAGTTGTGTCATCTGCATACATAATAAATTTAAATATTTGGCTTGCCTCTGGTAAATCATTTATGTATATTATGAAGAGAAGTGGACCTAGTATGGAACCTTGTGGCACACCTGTTGTAATAGGCAACATGTCTGATATTGTGTCTTTAAACACTACATATTGGTTTCTATTACTCAAATAGCTTTCCATTAAGTTCAGAGCTGTGTCATTTATTCCATAGTGTTTTAATTTGCTTAGTAAAATGTTGTGATCTAAAGTATCAAAAGCTTTGGATAAATCTAGAAATATATTTATTGGTGTTTTATTAGAATCCAGTGCCGCTATTGTTCTATCTAGTACTTCCAAAACTGCATATTCTGTTGAATGACCAGTTTTGAAGCCATACTGGTTTGCATAAAAAGTCTATGTTCAGTAAAGAATGAATAAATTTGATTGTGCATTACTTTTTCGATAACTTTGGAAATTACTGGTAATAATGATATAGGTTTATAGTTACAAAATTGTGTGTCATCATCATTTTTAAAAATTGGAATAACTTTTGCAATTTTTAGTTTATCTGGGAAAATTCCAGTATTTAAAATTTGTCTTACAATCAATGTTAGAGGTTCAATTATAATGCATTTTATGTATTTTAATTGTTTCAAAGAAATGCCATCATGACCACAGCTGGTTTTTGCAGGAAATGTGTCGATTATTTTTATTATGGTCTCTTCATTAATTTCATGAAATTTAAAAGGGTTTACAAGATGCCTTTTCAAATAAGAACTATAACATTTACTGCTTATATTTTGTATTTTTCTAGCAAGGCATGGTCCTATGTTAGTGAAAAATGAATTGAATTTATTAGCAATTTCCACATTATTAGTTATTTTAAAGTCACCTTCTCTGAAGGTTGTTTGTCCTGTTTTCTTTTTACTGGGTCTAGATAAGATATCATTTATTGTTTTCCAAGTTTTCCTTGTGTCATTTCTATATTTGTTAAAAAGTATTTCATAATATATCAGCTTAGCCGCTCTAATACTTCTTCTTAAAATACAGTTGTATGTTCTTAAGTTAATATTTTGTACAAAATACCCTGTTGCATTAGGATTTGTCATTTTCATCAATTTATATAAGTTATCTCTATATTTAATTGACCTAAGTATACCTTTGGTTATCCATGCTGATTTTTTGTGTTTGCGTTTATTGAATGTAACTATTTTATATGGCATATGTTTAACATTAGCCATGTCCATTTCTTCAATAAGAATGTTATAATTAGAATTTGGGTCTGAGAAAAGATTTTTGTCTAGTTTATTTATAATGTTTGATTTGGTAATCTCGTTTGCAAAATTACACATAGCTTTTTCATTTTGTAAATGTATTTTTACAAACTTTGGAGGGCATTTGTTAAGTGGTATAGTGTCGATAAATATGAAGTACGGTTGGTGGTCTGAAAATTGTTTGATTAAAATTCCTGATGTTGAATTTAAGGTGGCTTGACTTAATTTACAGAAGAAATTGTCTATTAAGGTTCCATTTAAATTTGAAAATCTTGTTGGCAGTGTTATTTTTGGAAAGAAGCTATGCTCAGTTAGGGAGTAAAAAAACTCACTAAATATTTCTTTTTGGTTAATTTTAAGCAAGTTTATATTAAAATCTCCAGCAATAATAACTTCTGAGTTGTTTTTATCAAATGTTGATAATAATAATGAAAATTCATCTATGAATTGTTTATAGTTGACATTAAGATCCCTTGGTGGTCTGTAAATGTTGCCCATTATCACAGGCTTTGTTAGACCACCTCCTGTAATTTCAATTAACTGTCCTTCCCAATTTTCATATTGATTAACTTTTATTAATTTATAGTCATATTTGGTATGAATGTACATGATTAGTCCTCCTTTGTCACTACTAGATTTCCCCTGAGCAATGCAATTGTAATCTTCTAGTTGGATCTGAGATATGTCATCCTGTTCCCTTAGCCAGCTTTCCTGGATACAAATAATGCTAAAATTAAATTTAAGTGAGTGCAGTTCTTCAACAAAAGCCTCCAGCTCTTGAAATTTAGCATTGATGGACTGAATATTAGTACTAAATATACCAAAGCGATTAACGCTATTGTTTACCAAGGAATTGAAATTTTCAATATCATAATATGAAGAATTGGGAATTACTGGCAAAGCGTTGCTGTCATCAGTTTCACCATTATTTAAGTGTAAAATTTGATTTAAGCAATTGTTTTGAAGACCTCCCTGGTACTGTAAGAATATTTCATTTAAATATGTCATCTAATGTGTTATTCATTGTATCTATGTAATAAGTTTTAAAAAAATACTTGATTCATCTAGCAATATAATCTGTGAATGTAGTGTATTAACATTTCAGTGAATTATAGTTAAATTAAGATTTGCATTCTTAAGGTATGTCAAGAATGTGCTGCAATAAAGACTAGAAAAGATGCATTGTGTGAAAAATATAAATGCCAATAACAAAAGGGGAAACTGGAGCGCTCTTAACAGGCTTCATGGCCCGCGCCTGCGCCGTCGATTGTTTCGACATGATCTGGCACCCAGCCTCATCTAACCCACTACCACCAGCGGTAGAATGCCCATATGGTGCAGTAGTTGGGCATAGAAATAACAACAATGCCTGATGCATAATAGCAAATCAAGGTCTTGTTCACAGATACTAGGAACAAAGCACTACGTTACTGCAGTGTATTGGTAAAGTGAATTGTTTGCCTGTAATGCTTGAAACGTGTAGCCAATGAACTGGTAAAACGTTTTTGTCATACCATGAATGTCCCAAATTATATAGATTTATATTATCAATCTGAATTCTTTTCACCAATTTTTTTCTATGTTGTAAATAGCAAATACAGCCGCAGTCTACTGCTACACCCAGGGAAATATTTTGCCTGACAGTGTATCGTGTATGGACCGTATTGGAAAATCTCATTAGGCCTATATAGCATTGTAAATAAAAAAATAACTAAAGTATAAATAATAAAATAACATGTCCCAGCCTAATCCTTGTACAATTTTGTGCTGACACCTAGCGGATGTACCTGCATCAATTATGCAGTAATTTAGCCCAAAGCCAAGTTGATGATTAGCTTGCAATGTTTTTGGTCTGGCATGTACGAATAATTCTACTTGGACCCTGCCCTCATCAAGGACTATCAGGCATGGCCCGTTTTCATGCTAATTAGATGCCGCTGTAGCCGTGCAAAACAATGGGCAAAGCCACGAGGCCGACCTGCTTGCCTGGGTAAATATAGGAGTGCCGCCATTATAAAGAAAATGTTTTGAATCTATTAGGACGAGCTTACTGCAAAAGAAACGTTAATTAACGCTACTTCAAACCCGCTACAATGGCTCTATGCAAAGAAAAGTAATACCTTTTGAGGCCAGCATCGCTGAGGTGTACCCCATCCAGCAGCAATGACGGTAGCTTTGTCGGGATTCGCTGATGCTTGACTACATCTATGTTATTTTCGGTCGTGCACAAACGATTTAGGGAGGCATTAAACAGCTCAGATTTTGCTAAGAATTCTAGCGCCTTATCCCGAAAACGTCCGGGCCCCCTAGGAAGCACTGGGCAAAACAGTACTGTGTTTACCCCGTAATCATGATCGCAGCGCCTCGCCAACAAAAAACAGTTCACGAGCCAGTTTTGCGGCGTCGGCCATTGTCGAATCTAGGTCATTCGTGCCTATTTCGAGGATCAACAAACATGGACGATGCTCTGCTAGTTTGTTGAACAAGCCACTACGGCCACATTTNCTTATACGTAGTACCTACCATCGTGAGCTTCTTCGACACCATTGCCGAATTCCTTTGCTATCATAATGTAGATACTGCTCCATGTGTTGTGTGAATTTTCTGAGCGTCTTTATGCTCTACACACTTGGGGTCGTATAAAATAGGATTATGACGCACTTCTTCCACCAGAACTTCTAATTCAGCTATTGTTAGTTTTCGTGACGGCATGTTTCAATCCCAGTCCTTATCAATGTATTCTTACCTACGCTGCCTTTTTGAAACTTTGGAAAATACCTCTATATTGACGTCACTCATGGGAATTTCCTGTCCGATTCGTGTGCGGATCGGACAAGCCGCTAGGGGCTTTCTGCACCTGCACACAAAAGCACTTTGCAGCCTAAAGACCAAAAATGTATTTTTATCTGTGTATGAATATCATAAAAGTGTTCCGTGTTATATATCAAAACGTATTTTGCTCAGACAAGACTCTCTATCGTTATTGTTGTAAACATAGGCTGTGACGTCTCTAACGCGAGATCAAGCGATATTTCAATGGGTCGAATTTAGGAATGAGTTGAATTGGACGCCGGTGACTATACCTTCGCAAACTGAGAGTTACGTACCGTAGCGGAACTACGTCTAAATCTGACCAAAAATATCGCCGTCACAGCGCCGTCGGAAGGATTACAACGCTCCCTTCCCACAGGATAACGTAGAAAACGGATAACGTAAAGGACACATTTTGGGATTTTATGGGTCAAATAAATACACACACGCTACGATCCGACGCGACGCAACTAGACTTTTGTCGTTGCAAGTCGGGCTTTGTCGAGTTGCGTCGGGTCGGGCGTCGTTAAACAAAATGAAACTGTTACCAAGGTGCCGTTGATTACTACAACTCGTGATGACATGCTTTGCAGAATATGTGCTTACGTACGTATGAAAGCAGGTATTGATTCTGTTAGTCTTCTAAGACCTTTGATTAACTATAAGCTGGAACCTCCTCAAGTGATAAGCAAAGGAATGATGCCTTTAATTGGATCTAATGTTAAACATAAATTATGTACAGGTTAAGCTGAATTGTCATAGCATTATGTTACTAAATACAATAACTTCTTATACACCAGGTCATTTTGTTCTGTATTGGTGCAGGCAATGATTTTCTGGCCAACCCATTTGCAACCCTGTAAAGTCGTGAGTGCATTTATTGTAAAATCAGATACACATTAAGATAACATTGTGACCCTATAACCAAATTAGATTGATATCTTTCTGTTGCGACATTTATGCGTAGACATCCGAATGTCTTCATCGCCGGGGACTTCTATGAAGGGCATATAACAAGGGACACCGACGAGGTATTAGGGAATATAATGCTGTAAATGCTAGGAAGCTCTTAGCCACCACATAATATTTAACCTTATTCTGCTGAGTAAAAATCTATTCCGACTCTGCTGAGTAAAATTAAATATTCCGTGGTGGAAAAGTCGCAAGACCTTCATCGGATGCTGTGTTGGACTTGATTTTTAGCACAAATACAAGTACTTAATTAACAAGTACTTAATACAAATATTTAAACACTCACACAATGTGAACAAATATAAGTTAGCAAACGTCTATGGTCTACGGTTATACGTGGATGAATATGCCACTCATTTTCTAATGGGAAATCCTTCATCCAAATCACCTGATGAGAACTGGCAAGCATCCAAGGATTACACCAAGCCATCACTACACATGTCCAAACGAAGAGCTCCAAAACCAAACGTGACCTTCCCTGGATCACCCGCGTTATCAATGTGAAATCCACAAGAAGGATAATTATTACCGTAAAGCCAGAAAGTCCAAGAAGCAAGTAGATTGGTCAACGTACTGTGTGAAGCGGCAACACATACCGAAGCTGATGAGATTTGCTCCTGACGACTGCATGAGAGATGTCATTGGAGCTAACTTGCTTGATGAAGAAAATCTGAAAAAAAAGTTTTGTCTTTCGTAGAACTCAACAGAACTGAGAACATGGGTGTACCGATACTCTATGATACAAATTGCCTCCACATTACTAGCCAAGCCAAAGCAGAATGTCTTTACAACCAGTTTGTCCCAGTATTCACATGGGACGATGGTAGAGACCTCACTGACAAAGGACCGTCTCCATACCGCGAGATGGATAACATCCGTTTCACACAACCAGGCATTGAGATACTATTGGAGAACATCAACCAAACTAAAACTGCAGGCCCCGATGAACTCCTGGCTAGAATTCTTAAGGAGACCGACAAAGCTATATTGACGCACAATGGTAATGGCACTGTAAACAGAATGATAGAAGAAGAATGTTACATCATGGCACGTTAGAACAACAACCACCACAAATACTTTGCAAATTGAATCATAGAAGGACAATAATGCAGGATGAAATGTATCACCATGTACAATGGAAATCTCAAGATGCAATATGGAACGTAGCATGTATCATGATGCAATTTTGGCCCTAATATCATCCATGCAGTCATGTAAAAAAGAGTCGAATCTCTATTATATCACAAATATATGATGTTTATAGTGTAGCATCAAACGGTTGTGTTCCTGCAGATTAGCATTGTCTTCTTTCACGCACGCACGCACGCACGCACAAACAAACAAACAAACAAACACACACACGCGCGTACGCATGCACGAACGCACACACACATACACACACACACACACACACACACACACACACACACACACACACACACACACTCACACACACAATTGAAATTGAAAGTTTGACAGCTTCTTGTACATATCCCCACAGGTAATAATTGCAACGCACGTTTTCAGGTCCGTGCGACGTCGAATCGAATGCCATGAATGTCCAACCGTTACTTTTCAACGAGAAGCATGGACCTGGCATCCAGTTGTCTGCGGACAGGCGGCGCGCGACCCGCTTCGAGAGTGCCTGCAAGACCATGTGTTTCAGTAACCGACCAGTATGCATCAACGAAACCGTCTCCATAAAGGTCTGTGATGCATCGACCACAAATGGTAGCTTTCTTCAGTTTGGCGTCACAGATTTCAAAGAGCGATTTCAATGTATTCCCTCTACAATAATTAACAAGGGCACGGCATTTTTCGTCTGTGTGAAAAGTGACGGCTATGTGATGGTCTGGGTGGAAAATGAGAAGAAATATGAGTTGGTCAACCCCATCAGTACAAGAAGTTCCATCTGGGTGCTCATTGATCTTTGTGACGACACCACGTCAGTGGAGTTTGCAGGTGAGTTGATTTTAACCTTACAACCAACACTTGTAATGTTGTAGGCTGGTTGCTACAATATTGCCTTTATTATTATTATCATTATTATCATAGAGTGGGATCCCATAACTTTTTTTATATAAACGACGCCAAAAGATTTGACCCAAAGAACTGAAGAGATCATCACCCGACATCATAAACATGCGTTTCTGTCGGGTCTGGGGTGGGGCTTTGCCCCCGAAATCACCCATCGAAATGGGCAAAAGAGGCGTCAATTATATAATGCTTAATGGCTGTTTGAAAGGCCATCCGGTCATCTGTAATACAGCTAGATAACAATGGGGATTACAGTATCTGGACTAGGTGATTTGTGGTGACGAAAGGCCACTAATCTCCCTCTGCTCAGTTGCTATCAAGTTAAAATGTGCAAGAGAAAGAGGAACGGACTGGGCAGGTCACATTTTATGCAGAATAACAACGCAAGTCCAAAGTTGAAGTTAAATAAGCCAAAAAATTACATTTTGTTTATTAATCAATATACCAACAACCGTGCATGTAACCTCTTTAAGATTTACATTCACCGGCACACAATCATAGTCCGTGCGAACACGCAGGAAACAAAGTTCTGCCAATCTGTAATTCAGGGGTACCTCTAAATAATGGATATTATTATTATTTTGTATTACAGTGTACTCTACGACTGGTTCGAAACTGGTGGCTCTGTGTACAACACATTTTACTCTTGTTTGGAGAAGACAAATGTAGCATGTTTTAGTGTGGTTGAGCATGACTTCAGCCAGCCTAGCGTACTTCCTTCACCTAATCATCAAGTATGTCTGGAGATACGACATCCTCCCCAGTTTAAAAGCTGGATCCATGTACAATGTCTGTGCTAATTTACAACTGCATGCGCATGGGTTTTTGTTTTACAGTTGACACACCGACGATGTCTCCATCAAACATGGGACAATTAACTTGAAAAGTTAATTAATTAAATTACAATGAACTCATAATTTTTCAATTATATAAAATGAAATAAAAAAATTTAAATGTCAGGTAAATTAATTTAAACTAACCTCTTTTTTTCTTCAGTTAAATCAACAATTAACTTTAATTCAATTAACAATTACATTTTTGTGTTAGTAAAACATAGAAACAAATATATGCACATTGGCATTGTTTACATATGTTATCTTCTAAAACATATGTAAATGGTATTGTCACTTCTGTGACTACTGTCACTAGCAGGCCAGGTACCTAAGACTAAATACTGTTCAGTGTTCATGGCTTTCTTACTTATTGCACTTAAGGAACATTAGTGACTCGAAACTGTCGTCACTAAGCATGCAACACTCAGCTGGGCAAAACTTTTAATACTCGACTATGACTACGACCTCTGCGCGCGCAACACCAGTAATTTCCTTCCGGTTACGCCTTCGTGTTGGCGACGGCATTCGACATTTAGCAAATGCACATATTTGAATTAGGATAGACGACGGCATTTCATCAATCGATCATTGTAACATTTAATGATTAAATTTGTACTTTATTGCAACGCAGTTTTTGTACGAACTGTTTTAAATGCTGTTTAATACAGTTAAAACACTGTTTTAGTTAATAGGCAGTTTATGCACCTTGGCTGCGTGTCTAATTTCAGAAATGTGCTTTTTAATTTCAGAAATATAATAGTGATGATGAGTATAGCTATTAGCAAAGGAACCAAATTAAGTGGACAGAATTGAAGGATATATAAGGAAATGTTTATTGCACACACAAAATGTCTATGTCTATATAGTAAATGGTAAGAACCCGAAAGTCATTATGCCAATGAGGGATGTGTGCGGAAGCACTGCAGAGACTTTAGATGGTGCAACTGTTGTAGCCTTGGATCATGACTTTCATGTGTGCGGGATCATTGGGGTTACCAATGATGCAGGTATGTGGATATTATGGGATGAATCATGATACTAAATATAACTCTAAGAAAAGTGCTGTGTTAGTGTGCAAAAGCCAATACATGAAACATTTTGATGCGCCATCATTTAATATTAATGGTGAAACAATCAAAGAAGTTGATCATGTAAAATATATGGGACACTTTATATATAATACGTTATGAGATGACAAGGATATCTCGCGGCAATGCCGACAACTATATGCTTGAGGAGATATGCTATTGAGAAAATGTTATGTGTTCTACAGAAGTGAAGCAGACTTTACTTAAAACTTTCTGCTCACCAATGTATACTGCTCAACTGTGGTGGAATTACACAGCAGCAAGTATACATAAGCTTCGTGTTGCATACAATAATGTTTTTCGATTATTAATAAGACAGCCTAAATATTGCAGTGCCTCTACCATGTTTGTAGAGAACTGTGTACCAAATAGTAAAGCTGTGATTAGAAATATTGTGTATATATTCATGCTGAGACTTGATGCCTCTTATAATAAGCTGGTGATTGCAATAGTGAACCGTGATTTAAAGTGGCTTTCGAGAATACGACGACATTGGATAAAGATGTTGTATATACATAATAGTTTTAATTGAGTCTACATAAGGTAGGCCCCATTGTGCAATACTCTTATATTTTGTTTACTTTATTTGTATATGTGTTTTAATATGGACATCTGTACATGCTGCACAATTGAGTCTGCAATAAAGATATTGAATTGAATTCCATCGGTGATCTTTAAAGGCAAAGGTAAAGGTAAGTTCTTATATAGCGCGGTATCAAGTCCTTATGACTGCTCAAAGCGCTTTACACTTCACCCCCTGGCAGACCTGTTAATTCCAAGGCCATTTCAACTTCTCTGGGAAGCATTCAGCCACGCTGCAATTACTGCGCGAAGACTATTCGTATATCCACCTCTGTCTGTAGCCAGGTACTCATTTATACAGCTGAGTGAACTGTGGCAATGTGAGGTGATCAAACTTGCCAAAGGTTCGAAGCGACCGCAGTGGGATTTGAAACCGGATTCTCTCGATTGAGAGTCCGGCATTCTAATCGGTATGCTATCGCGCCCCACGTCTGAGATCCCAAACTTACCATCCGACACTTTCTTCACAGGTGACGTACACGTGGTTTTAAAAGACAAATTCTTTCATCCCTCGAATGCATTTCGTCATGGTACCGAGATAACTCGGTTGGTGAGGGATAAGTACAGCACAGACAACGTTATAGTCGCCAATCATGATCCACTACACAGATGGAGGACCTGACCATCGAACAACCTATGGATCAGTTCAGTTGGCCAGCATAGCACAGCTCATCTTGTTGGATTTCGATATGTTCATCACCGCAAGGACGGCACCTATGGGGAGCTGGGCAATTCTTGCAGAGCGTGTCAACTCACTGCTGAACATAGGGCTGCAGCATGTTGCCCTCGACAGAACACCAATGACAAACAACATGGAGGACCATATGAAAAAAAATATATTGCATGCATCCTCGAATGGCTCCAGCACAGTCAGCATATCTTTCTAACTGAGTTAGCTGCGCAGCTTGTAGCTGACTCAGCTTCTCTGCATCACAGGCCAAGACGGTACGCACCATCTTCGTTTGGTTGTTCCATCGAGTGAATCATGTTGCAGATAGTGGCTTATTTTCTATTATTTTCTTTTAGCATTGTATCCATGTACCAAAAACCGAGCTTTTACAAATGCTTTTGGCTGTACACTACACTTGATCCCTGCACCCATTTAATCAGGGAATTACATGCACTCCATTGGCAAACAAAGGGAATTATCAGGCAGGTGCCCTTAATTGTAAATACACTTTTTCCTCAGACCAGTGACAATGAGATAATTCCTGACTGGTCTGGCATATTTGCTTAGTTAGGACACTTGGACAGTGGCATGGCTCTATTCACCAGGCCTACTAATGACTGCATGTGGTACAAACCTCATTTAAAGATGGAGTATCCAAATAGTCACGAGCAATTAGATAGTTACTTTTCAAGAATATTGCTAACATATGTATTCATGTTGTGGTTGCAACAATCCTTCTATGTGTCACATGAATTTCAATATAAGATGATTATGTTTAGCCTTTGAAGTTTATTGTGATGATTTTCATTTCATATTTTACCTGGTGCTTGTTAAGGTTAGTGCTACATAGCTTAATATTTCATATTGAATCGTTAATTTGGCAAATGTGTAGTACTACTAAACCTATATATCTTATAAATTTACCCTACTTTCAATTCTAGCTGTTGGGGAGCCCATCTCTGAAATGATTCACATATACGTATTTCTTACCCTCAAATGCCCTAGCAAGTTTGATGTCTCCTTGGCGCAGGCAGAAACTTGCGTTGTACAATAGTGGCATCTTGCTTTGAAGTTGCCATTCATGTTGACTGAAGCGGCAACTGAAACCGCAGTATCATCTTCGAATTCGGCTCTTTTGGAGCAGTTTAGACGCCTTTGATTTAGATCTTATGTACTTTCTGACCGAACCATGAAAACGACCACGTAGAGCTGTCAAATTAAATTTGCGGAAGACACAAAAGTGTTTAGAAAGGTTAACACTGATGGTGATAAACAACGTTTACAAAACAAAATCATTGTCCTTTCCTCAATGTAATTATTTTATTCCAAAGAATCTTGTGCCGCTGCATAGGACACCCCGGCGTAAGTAGGACACGACAATTTCGTACAAATGCTGCATTAGAGAATTAATGAGCTCAAAACATCAAAACCACGATTTCAATCAAACCAGCTTTATTGTAGTTTAATTAATACTCCCACAAACTTTCATAACCTAAATGTTTCCATTAAGTTTATTTAAATTTTTTTATGAACATAATTATACTCTCAAAACTAGGCCTCGTAATGTTGCACTCGTTGGTGTAAACAATGCCTACTTATTGTTGCTATGCGCATTGACACGCCCCATCACGTATTTTTAAAAGAAATTATGACTGCTGCAATACACCAAGTTCATAAACCAGTGTGTTTTCTATAGTTACATGTCCTAACATTATGCATTGCTCAATTACATGGCACAAGGTATTGTAACGTTTTATGGTTTGTTTCTTGCCAAAATATAATTTCAAATGTACATAAAATCAAAACCGTTTCAGTTAATTAAATTCTGTTTTTTAGATTATTCATAAATTAATACACTTTCAGGAAATGCATATACAGACTCATTGGCTAACAATGGGTGTCACACCTCACTTCCGGGAACATTGTCACGTGATGGCATTCGCATGTCCTACATCTTGTGCGTGCAGGCGTTAAAATACCTCATTTCATGAGAACTACATATAATTATATGTATAATGACAAGTAGGTATAGNAGTAGCTGGTCAAGGGCACACAGTGCCTGATTCAGCATTGTCCGGGAGACGTCATCTTCTGTGATGTGCTCCACATGGTGCATGCATTTGCAATCAAGATAACATCATTGCAGAATCTGTAATCGTAAAAGTCAATAATCACTTGATCATGTTTGAAATGATGTACAGTGGATAAAGAAATTGTATTGTATGTATTTTTACAATTGCATTACATTTTGTACTACCTTTCACAGCTATTGTTTATCAGTTTAGATATAAATAAAACACTACCAGCCATTCTACGAACTGGCCACTTTCACTATTTGAAACGGATACACATTTTAGAGTAACCATATGAAATGTTATTTACATTATACACATCACATTGCAATGAACAGGCTGGAGTAATAGTATGTACTTGTATATAATACAACAGGATTGTATGTTATGTAATTGATATCATGATTGTCAATTGTTGTAAGTTCTTAAAATATAATGTGTCTATTCATGTTTGTAGCATCAGTTGTTTCCATGTGTTTTTCTGTGTGAAACTGATAATAAATAGCCAGTATGCAGGATTTGTAATTTACCATATTTCTTTGGTAATTTACTTTAAAAGGATGTTTCCCATTATATATCAGCCAATGGAATGCTGAGCGACACGCTGTATTAGAGGGGTAACATATGAAGGTCCTTGATAAGCTCAAAAGAATTTTTAGTCTTCCTACAGTTAATGCTTTTCTTTTGAGGTAATAGCTTTGAAAAACAACAGCTAAATAAAACACAGCAAGGAATTATTATAAGAAGAAAAGTAATTTTGGTATGTGAAGTTTAGTGTTTTTTTACATACAATACTCTGTCAATAATCATTCGAGCACAGAAAAGTCGGCAATGCCAATGGACGATTTGCTAATTATAGGTGGGAGGTAAGATTGATGAGAGGTTGGTCCTCAAAATAGGTGGGAGTTGGGAAGTTGAAACCCTTGCCACACACCCTCAATATAGTGGAATTGTGGAATATAATTCACAGTTCAAGTGTATTTAAACTTGCCTACATAATTGTATTATAACAAGCTATGTATTGCCATTGGTAAGGCTTGGGTGCCGCTTTGAAAACACGGCAGATGCAAGGTACAGTAAAAATTAACAAAATGCTTAATTTGTACATACCTGGATGTCGTCGAGACCCACAAATTCATTCTCACGACGTCGCAGCACTCGGTTGCGACGAAATCGCCGTCTGAATACAGGGCGCAGAACTTAAGAAAAAGTTACGCGACCTCTTGCGTTGTCGTAACTTGACACACAAATGTACGTAATATTTACGCAAATTCGTATCATAAATGTTTCAAGCAAGCAAATGCTGAATATACGTAAGACTTCCAAACTATCCGATTTAGTAATGAGAACTATGATGTTGTGTTATCAATTAATCGACGAAAAGAATGTAAACAACGGCGCACAATACGGCTGCACGCGCAGCAGGCCCAGCTGTTTCCGCCTGTTCTGACGTCACGGGGTGCCTGACCTAGATTTCGCGGACTGCACTGGAGCGATGCCAGATGGCTATAATTAGTCTGGCTCTGGTAACTAATTAACTTGAAGGGTGCTGCCAATATTTTGTCAGATGAATTTTGTTTACTATAAGCTGCCTTGCTGGCCAGTTGGAAGCCACTATTGCAATCTTACTGCAGGTAGCCTTTAAAATATATTTCGGTTCATCGCGTTGTTCTAGTTTCGTTAAAAGTCGATTGACTCGATCAAATGCTTTTGAAGCATCAAGAAAAGCGACATGCATAGCAGAATCGTGTTTAGTGTAAAGCCTTAGTACACATGTAGTTCATTAAATGCAAATTTACATAGCACCGTTCCATGTTTGGGCTTAACCCAAACTGATGTGGTGCCAGTGTCATTCACACGGTTTGTTGTTTTTGTTATTATATTGCACATGGTCGTTGTAGGCGCGTTGGCATATTCCTTCCGACTGACATTGGGCAGTGATCTGGTCTCCATCTTTTGAATTGATTCGGCTAAGCTTTTGTCTTCGCAATAAACACGATACTGCTGGTTAAACAAACCTTTAATTGCGTGACGATGGCTCACGAATGTACGCAATGTTCCCGCGAATTACATAGCCTATTGCGTTTCAACATTCAACAAGACAGTTACTACTCGCGGCGTGGTCACGCCCCATCCTGCCGTCCCTTCCTATCTCAAATCGCCCTGTAATTAACACAAAAAATACTGAATTAACTAAAGATTGGCACTAACATCCCGGCTCCTAATTGTTTACAGCGAGTAGCGATACAATTATCTACTGTCCAATCAAGTCCACAAAGAGTGTTCTTATAATCTCAAATAATGTCAATCTCTGATTCTCTGATTCTAACATCAGCAACTGGTCTGTCCAACTTGCTCGTTAGAGTCTTAATTTTCACGCGACGCACGAATCCTTTGTGATCAAAAACCAATAGAAACGTTTGCAGACGGTCTTCGTTTAGAATATGTTTTCTCAGAAGATGCGATGCGATTTTTCTTACCGTTCTGATCTGGCGTTCGCATACCCCGCCGTGATAAGAGCCTGCTGGTGAATTAAATATCCACTGTACGTTCTTCTGCAGCAACGCATTGTGAATTGCCGATTGGTTCCAATGATCGGTCGCTTTCCGGAGGTGGCGATCGGCTTCGATGAAATTGGTGCCGTTGTCTGATCTCTTTAACTTGGCCTCTTCTGACAATGGATAGGCACAGCGCATTTATGTACGAATCGGTAGTTAGCGAATCAACCACTTCCATGTAGTCCTGGGGCTGTTCTGGAAATTTAGGATTTCGTTGCACCCCCTTGCCAACATAGGTTTCTTGATATGTTCTTTTTATTTGCATAAACTAATAATTTCTAAACATTAACCAAAATTTTAGGTGTCCGTTCTATTAGAAAAACGACATTTATCATGAGTGGTTGGCAACAATTCTCAGAAATAGCTGAAATCACAAAATATGCCATAAATAAAATAATTTAACTTTAATCATATTATAAATTCACGGGAGATACATAAATAAAATAAATAAACAGCACTGTATCTCGAAATATTTCACTTTCAGTTATAAATATGATACGTTCGGTCATTTTGTGCAACAATCACTCACTTTGTTCAGTAAAATATATATCCTTAGTGTTTTCGTTTGTTCCCGACTCACACTGATAATGTATATACCATATAATTGCAAATCAGTATATTTCCATATCCATGTACTATCATTTAGAAAAACAATTGGCGAGATATATTCAATATTAATGAAGATATCGTCAAATGGAGAAAAATCAACAGCTTAAAAAACGCTACTGCACATAATTGCTATATTTTATATCTCGCTGGATTTCGTGTTTTGAGACGAGACATGTGGTACACGTCGCTGATTTGGAGTGTGTTATATACCGATAGGGAAGGACAATGAGGCACACACACAGTCATTGACACACCGCCAATGCTTGACACGCCGCCAATGCTGATTTTAATGCTGTCTACTCGTTGATGAAGAGGTTATTAGTGGTTGCAATGTAGATCAACCAAGACCTTCAGTGGTTGTGGTTTGTGACCAGGCTGTGCCAAGGCTTTTGAGATATACAATTCCCCTTTGACTTTGTATGACAGGCTTCAGATAATTGTGTTGCGCTTGGGTGCGTTCCATATCATAATCAATTTCATGGCAATCATTGGGCATCGCTTTGGTAGCGCAGGTTTGCGAGATGTGTTGATCGAGTCAGATATCTTAGCAACAGGTTCCGTTGATGCTACACCTAATGGTCACCATTACAACAGAGGTGTCAGGGCACACAAGTTGGTTGCTGAAGGCATTGGTCGACTTCGTTGGGCCATGCTTCTGCAGTGGAACACATAACAATAACCACCTCATGGTCTCACTGGCGAGGGCCATTGATCAGGTGAGACAGAATCCATGTCCAGAAAGAATGCGCGTACTGTTGACATCTGAAATCTTCAAATGGCAAAGCAGCGTTTCACAGAGTTTTGCTCATACTTAGACAAAATGGAAAGTTCTAGTCATCATACATTGATATTGTCGATCTTCTGTTGCAATTTATTCGGTCCACCACAGAGGCTGGCTGTAAATTGCACATTCATTGTTTTGCTAGTGATGATGTCATGGTTTGCAGCATATGACAGGATAAACTATACTACCAGATATTTGTCAGCATATGTTCTACAAATGATGATACTTCCGGAAAGTCATCCAGATGCACGCACATTCCTTATCAATGGTGAATTTGCAGTGCAAAGATCGACAGGAAATTCATTTGGCCGCATTCCACATGACCACACCATTGAAGTGACTGCAAATCGGGACACGACATCACGTGGTGGAATTGTGTGAATCACACTGAATCATGGAGCAGTTCTTAAATGGATGGTACTTAGGGCTGACCGAGGTGAATACTTGCGTTTGTGCATGGAGATGTCTGGGCAATCAAATACAGCTACAAACCACAGACCAAAGGATGCTAGGAAAAGACGTGTTGCAGAAGACGAAGCGGCTGTACGACGTATTGAGATATGCATCACAAACCGGATCAACCCATTTCAGGCAGATGATAAACTCTGTCGTCTGGCTTCTGGAAGGTATGCGACAAGTGACATTTCAGCTGACCTGTTGGGAGCATATGCAAGGGGGGGGAGATGTCAAGGAATTTGTTTGTGAGAGGTTGGACACAGATGGACAAAAGGACTTCTATGCGCCAGTACCAAAGATGAATCTGAAAACCTTTAAATCTTTGGATGTTGTTAAAACATCCAAGAAGCAAACTTCTGTCTTGAGATCAACCCGTGAACTCTTTGGACGTTTCTTGGTAATTAGCCAAGGCCGAAATATATCTCTGCCGGAACTTTTCAAGTACTCCTTGGTCCAGTACCCCTTGCCATTGCAACACCTGAGGGGAATTTGGTCAAGACTGTCAAAGCATCTCTGCTGAAGGAACCGGAGAAGAATTCCAGCGCTGTTAATGTGGTACCTTGTGACAGCACATGGATTGTAGATGCGATGGCAATCCTGCAGGCGATCAATGTAGACACGACAATGACCTACAGGGAGTTGGCCCATCTCGATTTCAAAACCATTGTCAGAGGTGTTGGAATGTCTTCGCGAATTGACTGGGTGGTGGACACTTATTCTGAAATTTCAATTAACAATGCCGAGAGATGTCGCCGTGCGACGACTGATAGAAGTCATAACCATGACACCAGTTCCTGAGCTCAGATGTAACCACAAAGAAGCAGATAGCCGCCTTCTTCTTCATGCTTCTCACGCGGCTCTTGAAGCAATTGGAATTGGTCACACCATTCCAACTACAATGCTATTCCACACAGGGACACAACAGCGGAAAATAAACATCGATATCATTCAAATTGGGTCTACTGTCGGACCAAACAGTTTTTAGTGGTTGTGACTCAACCAGCGCGTTTGTTGGTCACGGTAAATCAACAAGCTACAAATTGCTACATGATCACCGTTCCTTCAGAAGTACCATGGCCAAATTTGGCAAATACTTTTTCGCCGATGAAGAACTATTGCAGGAAGGTGAAGCGACAGTGTGCGCCATGTATGGGCGAATTCAAGAGTATGATGTGAACGGAATGCGTCATACCATGTTTGTGTCGAGAACAACAGACCCAGCGAAGTTGCCACCATGCAAGTATGCATGTGACCAACACATCAAGCGTGCCAACTATCAGGCAGTCACTTGGCGGCACTGCTTGGCGGAACTACCGTCAGTGCCATTCCGTCATGGCATGGATGGAATATTGACGGAGACATTTTGGTACATTGGACGTACAGTCCTGCAGCTCCACAGGCAGTACATGAACGTGTCAGCTGCAAGTGTAAGAAATGCACTGCCGCTCGTTGCTCGTGCAAGCTCAATCGGTTAACATGCACTGGTGCTTGCCGCTGTGATGCCGATGACTGCGAAAATAGACTGGTCACACCAACAGACATGGACGTTGACCCATTACTGTCAGAAGACGACTCCGATATGGAGTGACATATCTGGTCCATGAAGCAGTGTGTCAGTTTGTGAGCTTCAGTAGAGAACCTTTAAAATTATGTTGTATTTTAAATATGTTGTCAGCATTAGCATAATATTTGTAATTTGTCAAAAGGTCTACATACAGGATTATTAGGGGGTGCAGCCAACTCTTGTTTTAAGGTTCTTTTGGAAATCAGCCCCAGGACTAATGTCGATTGCACGGACTTTCAAGTCGGTGAAAAGTGCGACGTATCTCTACCATACTGCGTCCACGCTTTACCTCGATCGGGCCGAAATAGTCTACACCAACTCGGGTGAATGGCGGTTCGTCCGGAATTAGACGATCGGCCGGCATATCAGTCATCTTTTCTCTCCGACTTTCCTCTATCATGGACAAATGACGCACTTGTTTAAAACACTTCTCACGGCGCCATTGGCCAATCGTTGACTGCGAAGTTAAAATACATAGTTCCTTCCAGAATGCCCTACTTACTTATGGGCATGGTTGATAATAAGCTGAGACAAAAGAACATGCTTGGGCGAGATAACAGTCTGCTTAGTTTCCACTTCAGACGGTCGCCAATTTTCAAGAAGAATTCTTCCAAAATAGGATCCAACTTGAAAAAGTGAACTGGCTTTCCTCACTGGTTTGAATTTGTCCAGGGCGCTGATCTCTTCCCGGAATGACTGTCTTTGAACGACTTGTGTGATTCAATTCTCTGCTCTTTGGAATTCCTGGATGGTGAGCGTCACACAATCAGTCTTTTCTCGAACCCTCAGTTCGGCCATCCGTTCCTTCTCCGTTTAATGTTGCTGGATAAGATCGCTCCAAACTTCATGGATATCTCGTCTGATTTACTTTTGATTCCTAGCCAGTCCCAGCAGAACGGTCCGCAATCGCATGAACCAAGCCACATATTTCTTAAGGGCAAGCCAATCAGAGAAATATGCTATCAGCTGACCTGTTGAATTTTCGACTTGGTTGATGTTGACTGTGTTCACAGCGACTTCATTCTTCACTTCGGGACCATCTTCTTCAATGACACTTTTCCGAACTTCCGGGCATTTAGGCCACTCGGTTTCTGGGTTCCATAGGAATTTCGGCCCATCTATCTATCTTTTTCTGTCGAATAAGGCATCGGCTGACAAACCTATCGATGCTATTATTTTTATGTTCACATATTGCCACTGTGATGGCGCTGATCCTTCTCAAATCAGGTTTACCCGATTAGCGACGAACGTATGAAATCTGGTCGTTTCATTCTCGATGTATTTCAGGACAGTCATGCTGTCTGTCCAAAATCTCCAACGTGTTCATCATCATTTTGTTCATGCGCACTGACACTGTTGCAGCTGTGAGTTCCGCACGTGGAATCGTGATCAGCTTAATTGGAGCAACTCGGCATTTCCCAGCCATCAGTGTGCAATGTACGTTTCCATTTCTGCCAACCAGTCTTAGGTAAGTTGCTGTGCCATATCCATAGTTGCTGGCATCTGCGAAATGGCGAAGTTGGGCTGATTCTACGTCACTAAAGTCTTCTGGCTTTACACAGCGACAGACGGCGATGTTGTCCCAATCCTCAAACGGTAAATATCTTGAAGGATAACCTTCGCCGGAAGAACGAATGGACTGATCAATCCCGGCGGGTCGTAGATCGAACTAACTACTGACAGAATGCCTCTTCTTGTGGGTTGTCTTTTTTCATGGTAATCTTGAACCTGAATATGTCAGTTTCGACGCACCATTGGACATCTAGAGCTCTTCCCAGTGGGAGATCATTATGATCCAGTCTAGGCCCTTGACTTACTTTGCTCGTTCACATGCTGGCACTGATTCTAATACAATTCTGTTGTTGCTTATCCACTTAGCAAGGTGATATCCTCCCTCCTCACAGGCACCTAGATGCCGGATCAGCTGGATTGCGTCGTCTTCTGTTTAATACAGATTTCAGACAGTCGTCCACGTACAAGTTCTTTAGGATAGTGCTGATCACCTTCTCATAATACTTGGACTCACTGTCAGTGGTTGTCTTCCTCTGTGCGAAGTTCACAACTGGGTGAATATACGACTCCGAACAGATGCACCATCATCTGGTCCTCTTCCAGTAGCTGATACAAATGTAACATCAGCTGCTCGCGTCTTTGACGCACTTGATGTTCTTCGCTGTCGAGGACTTGGGCCTTTTTCAGCGCGATGGCTCGGGCAATGAACTCTGCTTTCTTTGCGTCTTCTTTCATCCTAGCGGCAGATGCTTAGCTGAAAAGTGACGAACTGTGTGATGCTTCCGATCTCCTTGATGCCCGAGAGCCCGTTTGGGATACACTGTCTTCTGGTCTGACGGTTTGTAATTGATCTGGTAATTCTGACGTTGATCCATGCTTTTCAGTCATGTCCGATACGCCGACATGAAGCGAATGAGTTGTGGCGGATTTGTTATTGAGCGGTGCTATTTTATACACGCAGTTCGAAATCTCGGTCCTTGTGACCACGAATTTCGTTTCGAAAATTCGTAAATTGTTCTCGTACAACAACGTTCTAACGTGTTCTTCGCAGTTAGCCTCGTATTAGCACATTTTTCCTAAATGTAGGTGCGTTGGCCTATTCCTTCCGACTGACATAGGGCAGCGATCTGGCCGCCATCTTTTGACTTGATTCGGCTAAAACGTAGCTTTCGTCTTCGCAATAAACACGATACTGCTGGTTAAACGAACCTTTAATTGCGTGACGGTGGCTCACTAATGTACGCAATGTTCCCACGAATTACATAACCTATTGCGTCTCAACACTCAACAAGTCAAGACACAGTTTTATAAAACTTAGCCAAACACGTTCTAAAAAAAGATTTCTAGCGGCGTGGTCACGCCCTATCCTACCGTTCTGCCTATCCCAAATCGCCCCGTAATTAACACCAACAAAATACTTAATTAACTAAAGAATGGCACTAACAGTCGTTATTGTCATTATAATACATTGAATATTGCATCGATTTATATTACATTAAGTAATCTCTATTGAAGATAATACCTAAGTACAATATGTATTTATTAAATATTAATGTATGCAAAATAAATATTGATAAACACGTATCGCACTTGTAAATGTTTATTGATTTCTATAGCACCATATCTATACAATGGTATTCTATAGCACCATATATATACAATGGTATTCTATGGTGCTGTACAGTAAAAGAAATGGCATAGGTGCAGCCACTTTAAAAGCGCGACCCCCAGAGTGTTCCGCTTTGTCCGTGGTATAGTGAGTGTCAGAGCCTCGTGAGATGATATCTCAGTCCATAATGGACGTTTCTAGTAGTCAACATTTCCGACAGATACTGTGGACCACGACCATTTAATGCATTAAAAGTCAGCAAGCATATCTTGTATTTAATGCGAAACTCAACTGGCAACCAATGAAGTCATTTGAGTGTAGGAGTTATGTGGCATGACATATGTCACGTACATAGCTTTTTAATATCACCCCGCATATTGTATTGTGCTTACTATAGTTTGAGGAATGCGTTCCACATCGCATCATGCACATACAAACAGTGATGCGCCTCCGTGCTTAGCAACATGCGAGTCGTACTTTGATTTATGTTGATGACATGCTCCACAAGAAGGACATATGTAACCACTGGTGGCTTCACGCACGAACGCACCCCCACACCCCATTACCACCACCTGAACACACGCATACACACACACACACACACACACACACACACACACACACACACACACACACACACACACACACACACAAACACACACACACACACACACACACACACACACACTTGAAATTGAAAGATTGACAGCTTCTTGTACATATCCCCACACTTACGCCTTAACAAGTTTTGTTGCAACGCACGTTTTTCAGGTTCGTCTGTCCAACCGTTTCTTTTCAACGAGATGCATGGATCTAACATCCAATTGTCTGCGAACATGCGGCGCGCAACCCGCTTCGAGAATATCTATGACACCTCATGTTTAAGTAACCGACCAGTCAAAATCTTCGAAGTCGTCTACATAAAGGTATGTGGAACACAGACCACAGGGGGTAACCAACTTCGGTTCGGCCTCGTGTCTTGCAACGTGCTTGCTCCGACCATGAACATTATATGCGCCGACGAGGACATGGTATTGTTCTTCTGTGTGACACCAGACGGCATTGTGAAGTACGGGATGAATGGCGTGTACAAAGGTATGATGTTCAGCTGCGTCAGTACAAGCAGCCCCAACTATGTGGTCATTGAACTTTCTGGCAACACTACGTCGGTGGAGTTTGTAGGTGAGTTGATTCTAACCTTACAACACATGCAATGTTGTAAGCTTGTTGCTACAATATTGTCTTTATTATTATTAATATTATAGAGTGGGATCATAGAACTTTTTATGTAAGCGATGCCAAAATGTTTAACCCAAAGGAGTGAAAAAATGGGCCAAAGATGCATCAATTATATAATGTTCAATGGTTGTTTGAAAAGCCATCCGGTCAACTGTAGTACAGCTGAATAACAATGGGGGTTACAGTAACTGGGTTAGGACATTTGTAGTGACTAAAGACCACTAATCTCCCTCCGCTCAGTTGCTATCAAGCTAAAATGTGCAAGAGAAAGAGGAACGGACAGGGCAGATAACATTTCATGCAGAATAACAACGTAAGTCCAAAGTAGAAGTTAAATAAGCCAAAAAATGACATTTAGTTTATTAATCAATATACCAACAACCGGGCATTAAGATTTGCATTCAACAGCACACAACCACAGTCCGTGCGAACACGCGGGCCTCAAAGTTGTATTGACATAGAGTGCAATCAATTCCCTGACATACCACGACAGCTGAACGACAGTGATCTCGTTATTAGTTGATTTTCCCAGCAGCTACCGCGTACAATTACTAACTTTACTATTACACTGGTTAGCATGATAATTCGCACGCATCATTAGGTCACCTGAAATCCAATATGACCAACCCCCACCAATATGAATACATTTGTGTAATGATTTTGTTACGGTGGGAATCTAATTATGTTTCTTTCATAGATTGTCCACAATGCATCTACTGGAACCATTCTCCTGTTTACCTCCTGGCAATAAAAGGTATATGAGTTCATATATCAACCATATATTGTATTTTCCATTTTACGCACGCACTCACGCACACACGCACACACGCACGTACGCACGCACTTAATTTATTTGTTTCACGACTATATGTTATTGTTAATTTTTGTCAGGTAATAATATCTACATTAACAATATTCTTTGGTATTATTTTATTGGTGAAAGTACATTTCATGACTTGTGTAGCTAAAATGGAGTATTGCATTTTTAAATAACATAAATAAAATGGTTAGATTTGCATGATTTTAGGTTTCAATTGTAGTCTAGGAGATTTGTAATGATTAATACCACCATTCTCCCTCCGCTCAGTTGCTATCAAGTTAAAATGTGCAAGACAAAGAGAAACGGACTGGGCAGGTCACATTTTATGCAGAATAACACGCAAGTCCAAAGTAGAAGTTAAATAAGCCAACAAAAATACATTTAATGTCTTAACCAATGTACCAACAACCGGGCATGTATCCTCTTTAAGATTTACATTCACCAGCACACAATCATAGTCCGTGCGAACACGCAGGCCTCAAATGGTATTTACATATATTGCAATCAATTCACCGCCATGCCACGACAGCTGAACGACAGTGATCTCGTTATTAGTCGATTTTCCCAGCAGCTACCGCGTACAATTACTAACTTTACTATTATACTGGTTAGCAATGATAATTCACACGCATAATTAGGTCACCTAAAATCCAATGTGATCAACCCCCACCAATACGGTTAGTACTCTTCGTTCTGACAAAACACAGCCTTGCGGCAGTTATGGCAATAGCTTGCGACTCCGCACTTGGCACAAGCAACATGCGAGTCATTGGTGCTCTCGGGCATCTTGATGTGAAGAACCAGTTTGGTTCTAAAGCATTTCTCTCAGTGCTTTTGTGGCATTTCAGCTAACATTTGTGGCATTTCAGCAATGTTAACAGTTGAAAAAAAACCTTACATATTATTGAAATGTTTTCAAGATAGTTCGTTTTCACGATCAAACACATCTTTCATTGTATCAAAAGGTCTCCCATTACACATCTACCACTTGTACTCCTTCCCAGTCTATTATATGGTTCTGGGTGGTTTTGTGGTCTGTGAGTTCGGACTTGTTGGTGGTGGACTGTGACCGTAACGTGTGGTGTGGACACCCTGTACTTCTTCGCTACCCGATCAACCCTATCTGAGACACCTTCTACGTATGGGATGACAACCTGACTTCTGTATTTCTTGTCCTTTTCCCTCTTGTCTGTGTTTTGCTCATCTTGTTATCGGTCACATTTTCAAGGCCCAGGACGGATAGCGGCACCTTCTAGGAGCTCCCTTTAAGTATTCCTCCTCTTCCTTCTTGTCCCCTTTCTCAGACGTTATCGTCTCACTATGTTCATAAGGGTTCTGACATCTGACTACTCCTAACTTCTGGAGCCTGGGGTGGTGGAACGTGAAGTTTAGATACTAGTCAGTGGAGTAGACAGGGAGTTCCACGGAAGGAGAAGATACGTGAAAGAAGCGATATGGATACAGAAGACAAAAGCAACGATCAACCGAGATGAAGGGAACTACGAACTGCTACACGTCTACGATGACGTCATCTTGCCAAGGCGTCATCGTCATTATTACTGATGAAGACATCTTGACAAGGTGGCGAAAGCTATACCGGTGAACAAAACCCTTTTTGATAACATGAAAGAAGTGTTTCATCGTGAAAATTGACATATATCTGTAAAGGTTAGCCCAAACACACATGACAATTTGTAAGACAATTTAATGTTGTTCTGATAGCTGTTTTAACCACCATGACTAGAAAGTGAATACATTTTTTGGGTAATGATTTTGTTACGGTGGGAACCTAATTATGTTTCTTTCATAGGTTGTCGAAATTGCAGCTACATGGACGCTTGTCATCGTTACTTCCGAACCTTGAGAATAAAAGGTATATGAGTTTATATATCAGCCATATATTGCATTTTCCATTTTACGCACGCACACACGCACGCACGCAGGCACATCTGTTTCAGGATGAGATGTTATTGTTAATTCAAGTCAGGTAATAATGTCTACATTAACAATGTTCTTTGGTATGATTACTACTGTTCCATCCTTTGCCGGTAAATTAACTTTTTGAAAAAAACAACCCGCCATTATCCTGACATTTACATTGTATTGGTGAAAATACCTTTCATGGCTTTTGTAACTAAAATGGAGTATTCTAAGATGTTAAAATAACGTAAATAGACATAGTTAGATTTGCATGGTTTCAGACAAATTAAATCACAAACAAAATGTCCCATGCTATGATTTAGATGTCCATCGTACAAACACTTACATTAACTGCCCGTATTACTTCACATCATTCATTAGTGGGGGGGTGGCTCTAATCAGATCTGAGGCACAATAACTGGCGGAGTTTCAATTGTAATTGTATTCGATGAAGCTGGTAGTTCAACAGCGCTAGGTGTGCTTGTGGTCTTCGGATCCGTGGCGTCTTGGCACTGCTTTGTCTTACTTGTATGTCGCCGTCGTTGCGTTGCCGGTTGAAATAAGATACATTATAACATATACCAATATATGTGTTCTTGCGTTATGCTGACTTAATCAAACAAGACTGTGGTAAGACGTTTATATTAATTTCCTCACTTACCTACCTTGTCTCCATGCATCATGCGTGAGGCTTGATCACTGTCTTATATGTCAAGACCAAATAAAACCAATATATCGCTATGAAGTGAAAATCACTTTCCTATAGCCATGCACATACTTGTGATTTGTGTGTTATGGTAACACGACTCACAACCATATGTTTGTAAAGCGTGCTGGAAATTTTTTGAACATGAAATGGATTCCCTGACCAACGCCGTCAACTTAGTTACGAAAGCCGCTTACTTCAATGTGGTTTGACAACACTAGAAACCAGGAGACTAAGAGGAGACCAAATAGTAGTGTTTAAAATAGTGAACGGTTATGAGGATGTTGATAGGAATATGTTCTTCAAAATTAAAGAAGGCAGTAGAACAAGAGGACACAAAACAGCATTGCTTAAGGAGCAGTATAGGTTGGACATGAGAAAGTACTCTTTCTCACAGAGGGTGATAAATGAATGGAACAAACTGCCAAATGATTGTGTTAATGCTAGTAGTGTGAATATGTTTAAAAATAGAATTGACAGATATTTGATAAGGGCGGGCTACACATAGATGAGAAAATTGTTGGACTCTTGATAACCCAATGGCTTCCTTGTCTACTTACCATCGGGAACTTGTTGTTTCGGATGGCAATCTTGTTAAATCTTGTTAAACTTGAACATCTACAACAAGTCTTCGGTGTTAGAAAAATAATGCGAATATGTATAATTGAAACACCTCATGCATGATGGGATCTTTATACTCACAACTCCATAATATATTTCAACGACTTAGTGGTTCTGAAAGTTACGGGAAAAATACAACATATTTCGTTCTTGTGATATTGTAACTTTATAATATTATGTCATCCGTCATGGAGAGTTAAAAGTAGAGACATTTATTGTGGCCGGAGCTTGTTTGATGTATGAATAAGGAAACGATGGATACGTATATAAAGGTTGGTAATGGGCATATTTTATTGCCAATTGGTACCACTTCAAAATACCAGAAAGATAGAATGAACATATAAAGCATTGTATACACGAGCCTTAGCTAAAACAGTGCAATGCAAAGTTACTGTTGTACACAATGACAAACAGTATATATATATATATATATATATATATATATATATANCTCTCTCTGTCTCTGTCTCTATCTCTTTCTCTGTCTCTGTCTGTTTCTCTCTGTCTCTCTCTCTCTCTCTCTTTCTCTCTCTCTCTCTTTCTCTCTATATATATATATATATATATATATATATATATATATATATACAATGCATGAAACTGCTAATCTACATGACATCAAAGGTGAGGGGCAATCTGCCACAAGTACTGCTCATAATGAGGAGTGCCACCCCACTCAAGGCCACATACATATATTTTATGTCAGAATGTAACTTTAAAAGGGATATACAGTTGTTAGTTACTTAAGGATTTAAAAAAAAATATATTGAGAAAGGTGGACACAGGCATGAACATCCATTCCCACAGATATTCGCCTTGTACAGTTAAACAACATTACCCATGAACTCCAATGACAACAAGGGCACGCTATGAGCCAGAGCATGCTATCAGTTCGTGCACAGCTGGTTTTGTCTTCAGATGACCATTTTGGGATACCGAGAAGGGGACAATTAAATATTTGGAGTGACATCATATCATTGGAGGTGAATGCAGGTCGGGATAAATAGAGTGTGTGTGTGATGGGGAGGCCATATAGGCGGGTTGGAAGTAGGGATGGGGAAAGAAGAAAGTCCAAACGGAAGATGGTATATTTTGATGGAGATATTAAGACTACACTGAACGACTTGAACGACCTTGAAGGAGATTTTTTCAGTTAGAGGCAATATTACTGCACACTGGAACGTTGACATTAACTATAAGTGGTCTAATCAATCAAGTGGGGGATGTCACAGCGGCGTGAAATTGTGTGCATGTCGTTGTTTGTAGACTGCTACTTGAACAGACGGTATGACATATGCTACTGTCGCGACTGTCACCTCTTCAGGGGTGACATCGACTACTACGACCGCGGGCAGCCGCCCAAGCCGTACGGTGTCCCCATCGGGTGGTGCCGCATTGGACTCCAGTAAGTATAGTAGATAATATTCCATATACTAGTTCCCCGCAGTTCGTGCATTTGCTCCATAGCAGCTATAAAACCAATCATATTTGGGGGTCTGCTAATTGGAATCCCCTTCTCCTTCTCCACTGCAACACCACTGTGCATCTTTTATTCTCCAGGGCCCGTATTCTCGGAAGACTTCAGAATTCGTAACACAAGTTTTCCGTAAAAATGACGGCCACGCTGACTTTAGGGCGGTCACTCCTGGAATATATAATACCAAAATGGCATGGAAAATTTAAGATTATAGCGCAACCCTGCCGGTATTGGCTGAAATTCAACATGGATTATGCGTCGTTGTCGAATTAATGACAAGCAAATTCAAACAGGTTATGACAGACCTACCAGGTTACTACTATGTCACAAGCTACACATCACATTAAAGTTATGGAGTTGTTAGTTCCCCTCAATATTTCCCACAAAGCAAATCGTTTTCATGAAACAATCAATTTATCACTTAATATATGGACACTTAATCAGGAAAAATGAAATTAACCTATGTTTAGATATGCATCTGTATTGTATTGTATTTTACTTGAACAAAAGGTAAAAACCTTGCGTGGAATCATTTCTGGTAGTCTTTGGTGGTGCATTAACAGTGGTTACCATTGTAATTATCGATGGAAGTCGAGGTGACTGATAAGATAATTACTGATGACAGGTCCAATGGAATATTTGGTTTCCTGTGTTTTTTCCAAGCCATATTAAAGTGAGGGCGGAACAGACTAAATGATGTGGCATCCACCCCTCAAGGGACCAGGGGGAGAATAAGAAGATGATGATGAATGTAGTAGACATTGCACGATGTTCAAGTAATTCTGCAAGAGGCACTTTCTGGAGAGCCGTCTGGTCACAACAGACCAGGGTTATCCAGCTTACGTTGTCTAAATATACAGCGCTCCAAATTTAAATGTTGCTGGAAATGTGATCTTAATACCTGCCTCACTGTAGCTTGGTTGGACGTGGGCATGACCACTGTAATGGTCAGGCGAGCTGAATACTGCTTAGTGAATATAGACGCCTTTACTACTCCACAAACAGTGACGTACCTCATAGTTATACACAGGTGTCGTTGGTGACACAACATTTACAAACACTAATCGTGTCGATGGCTTAAGTTAGCTGGCTTGACAAATGGTCTTGCTTGCAGAACTCCTCTTCGAGCAGAAGCTAACAACGCCTTCAACACGTGGCACCGTGCCTTTCACGGCACCCTGGCTGAATATGTGGCGCCCATCTTGGAAATTGGAATGTTGCTCTTCCCAGGTGATGAAATTTATATTGTCTCTATTGATTTCAACACAGACAATAATATACCGTAGTGGTAATTTAATTTGATATATATATGTGTGTGTGTGTGTGTGTGTGTGTGTGTGTGTGTGTGTGTGTGTGTGTGTGTGTGTGTGTGTGTGTGTGTGTGTGTGCGTGTGCGTGCGTGTGCGTGTGCTACTTACTATAAGTCAACTAGACAACGTCACATTGTTATCCTAAAAAGAAAAGCATTGTAACAGGTTAAGGTATGCCGTGCTCAACGACCTAATTTGCCGTAGTGGTAATTGCTTCAGCATAATAAGCTCAAATATACAATCTATTAATGCCAAATTTAGCGAACTAGAGGCATTCGTCGATGAAATAAAAACTGAAAATGTTCAAGTCAGTGTTATATGCCTACAAGAGAGTTGTATATCTAAAAATGATGATTTCTCACACATACAGCTGGACGGATACAATTGCATTACACAGGGAAAACATCCAGTAAAAAAGGAGGACTAATCATATACGTTGATTCAAAATATACATGCGAAGTGATTCAAAATATAAACAACTATGAACTTTGGGAAGGGCTTATTATCAAAATAAGTGAAGGTGGTTTGACCAAACTAGCAATAATAGGAAATATTTATAGTCCTCCGAGGAATTTAATTGATAATTGGAACAGTTTATAACAGAATGTTCACTCCTGCTATCATCCGTAGACCAAATACAACACAATGTAATCTTTGCCGGTGATTATAACATAAACCTGCTAAAGTTAAATGAAGATGAACTGATCAGTGATTTCTTTGATCTTCTTACATCACATAGCATGTATCCCCAAATTACACTACTAACTAGATTTTCAGAAAGACACGGTACACTAATAGATAATCTTTTCTGTAAATTAACAAAACAATTCTAGAGAGCAGAGCAGGTATACTCATAAAACAATTTTCAGATCACCAACTCTATTTTATATTTACGGACACAACACACAACAAACAATCAAATCCTAAAACAACTAAGATAAACATGGAAACTAATGAAGCCTTATTAAGAGTTAAACATGACATGCATACATCAGACATTTATAGCAAAATGGACAAGAGCCCTAATGCTGATACAAATTTCAATTATAATCTTATAGATCAAATAATAGAAACGACTAAAAATAAACACATACCAACTAAAGTTGTCAAATTCCATAAATATAGACATAAAAAATCAAACTGGATAACGAAAGCTATATTAAGATCAATTAAATATAGAGATAAATTATATAAACAACTGAAGATGTTAGATCCTGATTCTGCACAATATTTGTATTTGTCGAAAATGATGCACTAATCTAAAAACATACAACGAAATACTTCAGAAGAACATTCGTGAAGCAAAGAGATTACACTATGCACAACCTTTCGACAAATACAAATTAAACGCAGCAAATACATGGAAAGCAATTAATGAAATTATATCAAGACACAAATCTAGTACACAATTTCCAACATATTTTAAACAAAATAACAAGACATATACTAATAAGATTGACATAGCTCATGAATTTAATCATATCTTTCCGGAAACAGGCCCTAATCTTGTTGAAAGCATACCATGTACAATTGCAAATAATTTTACAAAATCTCTCAAAAACAAGAATACAAATGGTTTCTGGTTTACAGAAATACAAGAGGAATCCGTATCACAAATAATCAACAACCTTCCAAATAAAAATAGCTATGGTTTTGATGGAATATCCAGCAAATTATTAAGACTTATTGAACCAGACATAGTGAAACCTTTAACATTATTAATAAATCAAGTGCTGAACACAGGACAATTTCCTGACAAACTTAAAGTAGCAAAAGTTATTCCTATATTTAAGAAAAATTATCCCACATTATTAACGATTTCTCACAAGCCAGAACTGTCTTTAAATTCATTACATATGCCGATGATACGTCTCTAGTAAGTACGCTCGGGTCTTTTACAAATGGTACAAACAATCCAAATACTGAACATATGATAAATACAGAACTACACAACATAGCAGAATGGCTCAAATTAAATAAATTAACATTAAATATCAACAAAACTAAATATATGATTTTTCAAATGCCAAACAAAAAGGTAATAGTACCAACACTAACAATTGATGGTGTAAACATTGAAAGAGTCCAACATTTCAACTTCTTAGGTTTAATATTTGGCGCACATTTAAATTGGCCTAAACACATTGAGAAAATAGCAAATAAATGTTCTAAGACAATCGGAATTATAAACAAATTGAAGCATGTCTTACCAAAAAGTATCAGAATTATACTATATAATTAATTAACATTACCCCACATAAATTACTATATTACCCCACATAAATTACTGCCTAATGATATGGGGCTACCAGTGTAATAGGATAACAAAATTACAGAAGAAAGCAATTAGAATAATATATGTAACCAAATATAACTCACATACGGAACCATTATTTAAATGCCTCTCTGTTCTAAAGGTTGAATACTTACTTAAAGTACATATACCACGATTTTATTATAAATTCATGCACAAACAATTACAAGCATACTTACAAAACTGGCCGATAAACCAGAATGCACACATACACAATCATCTCACGCGTAAACGCAACAAAATACACACATTTAGAACACAACACGAATTTGCAAAAATGTGTCTGAAATATAATTTACCACATATCATCAACAATACTCCAGACATTTTAAAAGACAAGGTGACCACACACAGCTTACATGGATATATATATTATGCTAAAAAATATATTATAAAAAGCTATATATGCATATGCACCGAAGTTAACTGCTACACTTGCACGCATGGTCAATAATAAATAATTAATCCAGCTATACGTGTTAACATTTATTTACACAAACGAAAACGTACCAGGGTGGCTCCTATGAGAACGACTTCTTTAGTCTTAATAGGAGTCTCCCAAATCCACATTGTACTAAATATATGCGCTTACATACCTAATTTACACACAACTAATTTTTTGTAATGTATTAATTACTGTTACTCTAATATTATGTACAAATGGATCAATAAAAAATGTTGTCTGTCTGTCTGTCCGTCTAAGCAATAGTATAACATTTACTACATTATTTCTTAAATGGCTACACCGGCGTCTTGTGCAATCGTTCATGGCGGAAGAATAAACGTAAATGGGTGCTATCATAGAGAGGCGAATCACATTTCGGTTTTTAATTTCCCATCAGCAATAGCGAAACATTTGAATGAGTTGTTGTACCGTTTGTACTTAACACCTAGGTGATGTTCTTCCGGACGGAACACAGATAGAAGAAAGACCTGGCCACATCAAGTGTTCACAATCATTCAACACGAAGAAGGTCTTTCTGTCACCGAGCATTCTTTATGCCGGTTGCAATGCGTATGCCACACCTTCACCCGAAATGTACGTCATTAGTAACTATGCCGTAATCGTTATCGTAAAAAAATATTTGTATATAACGTGTCAATAGCACCCTTTGGTAGATTAAACCGTATTTTGACACATTATATAACAAAAGATGAAGTACCTTGAATGAAACTATTTAAAAAATATATCAATTAACTACCATCATCGGATTGTGGTGTATGCATGTGTTCTGATCTTAAGATAATTTTTTGAACGCATAACTTCATTCTTAAAAGAAACATTCGACTAGTTAACAACAAATAAATCTAAATATATTATTATTCCAGTTTTGAAATATATCAGCAAAACATGGTCCAAAATTAAAAAGTATTAAAACAATTCCCACAAAAGAACGATTCCCTGACTACTTTAACGATGATGGCAAAACAATAGTTGACAAAATATTATTGCTAATAAATAAAAAAAAAGTTTACAAAATAATATTTGCCCTACACTTGCCTCTCAAATAACTGGAGGGAAATCTTACAAAGACTGGCTAAGCCAAGTTTACATACAGTGAATGTTAAGCCAACAGACGAAAGTATGAGTCGAAATGTAATAGATAATTTACAGCCAAAATCTAGGGAAAGATGGTTTATCTACAAAAGTACGAAGGCTTATAACTGAAATTAGTGAAGCAGTCACATTAATTTTTAATCAATCAACAACAATTGGGTATTTTTCCAGATAAATACACATTTTTACCAAGTTTTAGAATAGGTGGTAACAAAGTATATGATTATTATCGTCCAATCTCTATTTTACCGGCTATTTCTAAAATCTTTTAGATAATTATGTTAAATCAAATACACGAACATTTTAATTTTAAAAACGCATATTACAATAACCAATAAGGCTTTAGAGAAAAGCATTGAGACTCGAGAAATTATAGATAGAATTGTATATTAACTCGACCAATCGAAAACTCCAATAAACACTTGCCTTGATTTATCAAAAGCCTTTGGCACTATTGATCACAATATACTGTTACATAAGTTACTATGGAATAAGGGTTGCAGCGCTTGATCTCTGGAAAAGTTATTTACACAATCGTAGGCAATACGTTGAAATTGGAGATTACAAGAAATGATAAGAACTGGTGTTCCACAAGGGTCTATTTTACGACTCCTATTTATTATATACATTAATGACATGGCATTCTCCAGTGACCTCTTCTTTAAACTTCATAATGTATGCTGATGACACCACTTTAACAAGCACATTAAATAAACTTAAATGTACCGAACCCGAAGTCAAGACTATAAACAAGGAATTAGGAAACATATCCAATTAGCTAAAGGCCAACAAGCTTTCTTTAAATGTTAATAAACAAAACATCAAAGCAATGTTGAATCTGTATGTTTTATGCTATATAATATCTAGCATATGTTTCAAGTTTCTTTCACGAAACATCAAAAATGGCTTCGTGGGATATTATGTGGGCATAGCAAAATAAGCTTTAGATGGTTAAAAAGTCCTTTTTGACGACACCTCGTTAATTTCGTCTTACTAACTCCCGATTTTTGGACAGTGTATCCGATGGTGGACTTCCAACCAACAACTGTCGATGGGGATTCCATGTATGAGCTATGTTTCCTTAAAACGACTCTGTAACAACTAGCCCCATCTTTCAGCGCTCTCTTCTGAACTTTCTCTAATTCACTTATATCCTTTTGTTCCAAGCAGTGGTGGAATCAATGATTCATTGTTTCTCAGCCACATTTGCCCAACGACCACCGCACCGGGGTATTTCAACGCCGTGACGCCCTATCTTCCAAACGAAGGCAAACAAATGCAGGATTCTGGGCTGTTTTCTTTCTTTCTGTTTTTGTGCACATATCACTACTGAAAGTTTGAATTTGGACCATTTTATTTCTTTTTTGCATATAACTTGGGGTCTTTTCCTACTCAGCGAGCATCGCAGGTCGCTCTCAACATCGATTTCTGGCTTGTTTTTTAATCACCACTAAGCTTGAAAATACCAGTTCACATACGTAAGTCATTAGGAACATCACGATGACTTGTTCAACTACCTTCAGCCAGAACCAGATTCACAATGGATTCGTGCAGCATTTTGGCATCTCCGTCCCGATATACATCCAGGAGCTCTTCTTGAATATTGTCATTCCCTACAGTGCTCAAATTCCGTTTTGTGTTTGCGCACAAATTGTGTTTATTAATCTCGGTTGGACCCACCTCAGTCGTATTCAGCTCCCATACCCTGATACAGCAGGCCAAACAGAGGCGATTTTAAGGGATTGACATTGATGTAGTTAGTAGTATTCACACATAAAAACTGCCTTCAGATCATCAGGTAAAGTTCTCGCTGCAAGAGCTTCTCGGTGTAAAATGTGTGGTGTTTTGCGCAATATCGCACAGTAAGACTTGAAACTCTGACGTGGCGTGATTAGTTGTTGGCTTTATGGGATATTTTCTCAGATAATTGATGGGGTAACTTGACTAATGTTTACTATATATTATGACCGTTTGAGAAACATCGTTTAATTAGTCCTATGCGTTGAATTGCCTTTGTTGTATTACATTTGATATGGGTGCTTGGATTTAGGTTATCACATATGGTAATTATTAAATCCTTTTGTTCTTCTACAACTTCTAATATTTCTCCATTTATTGTATATACACAGTTGAGGCGTTGTTGTTTAAAGTACTAAACAATTAGTGTCATTACAGTTTAATAGCCACGTTTTTGACCAAACTACAAGTTTGTTCAGATCGTCTACTGTTCTTTGCCTTTGGCCAGAAACGTGGATGGCACCAGCAGAGTGTTTCGTCAGTAGATGAAACTGGCGGCGATGATGCGGTGCGCTCGTTTTGCGAGTGGATCGACATCGTCGTGGTCTTCGAAGGCAACCAGCGTAAATCTGACAGTCGACGACAGTCGACGTAAGAAACTTTCAGCTGTGCGGTTCTCTCCGTTTCGGTTGGTTTCCGGCGGAAATCGTAGCACGTGCTGGATCTTCCACGCGGTTGTTTGGTTGACGACATGTTAGTAGCGTGTGGAGTCGGTCGTGATTCGTGCGTTCGCGAACAGTGCTTCAGCTTGTAAGAACCACGTCACTGGATCGGACGACCCGAACGCCGGTAGCTTCATGGCGACGTTGCTGACTTCGTGTTGCGCTGTAGCATCCACACCGGCAAAAATTCCTTCATTCCTTCCCCACTTCAATCCCCCCTGTCATGAATGAGATGTTTCAGGGTACACGTTTCTCCAAGTTCAAATCCAACACTCTTCCAAAGTACCATCTATCGTCGTAGTTAGCAGCAATTAAGTCACCTTCCTTCAAGTCTTGCTTCACCCTCTCCGGCACCGTTTCAACATTATCTGACAATCATAACACTATTACATAGTGTTATTTCGTTCATTAATCTGTGTTTTGTATATAGTATTTAACTAACTATACTAGTAAGTTTTCAGGTTTTAAAAGTATTTTTTCCAGTTTTGTGATCTCTACTTGACAATCATAGCACAACAGTGCTATTGTCATTTCATACAGTACATATTGTCATTTCATGGATTAATCTGTGTTTTGTAGAATTTAAGACTATTCGTTACCGATGGAGGTAGAAATCTACCTCCATCGGTTAGAATATAAAATGTGTTGTGAAGATATTATATTTACATGCGACAAATCGCCCTGTGTTTCTTTTTGTCCACGTAAGATTGGTATCTCATTTGTTTTGTTGGTTCCACCTTTTTCCTACCTAAAATCTCATGCCAAGACATATTTGTTTACAGTGTATGGCACTGGGAAGTTATAACATTAAAACTTTTAAAAAGTGAAAAGATGGCTAAATATTTCTCATTTTCTCAATTCATGGTATTTCGGCTAGCTTTTTCGCAAATAGGAATGAAAATAATAATAACATGCCTGAATCGATAGAATCCTACATTTTTGATTGAATCTAGCCTGTTTTCCACTTTAAAACGAGTATTAACTAATTAACTATTGATTGGCACATTTTCGTGATTCTTTGCCATATTTATTTCTTTTAGCTACGAGGATACGGAATCAAAGACGAGGTACAAAAGTCGTGTTGCACTGAAAGTTCTCGTCAAGCCCGGCATATGCAAACGAAGCCCGCAAACTACCAGAGACGGAACTACGACAAAAATAATAGACCCCTTATTCGACAACAATAAGCTTGAGTGGTCAACTGAGCGACGCGGTACCATCATCATCTACGGCTTACTCATTCGCCTCGAAAAATGTTAGAAATGAATACTCACATACGTTTATTGGCGTGCCGGCATTCACGAGAGTCATCCTCCCTACACGTGAGCCACCCCATGATAACAGAGTCAAAAAGTCACTTTGTTCAATGTGTTTTAAATACTATCACCCATAAGTGGACTAATTAAAGCGGCTAATCCCACATATTTATTTCATAATATACAAAATTATATATTTTGTGGTATACTAGTTTATTTAATCAAGAAATGACCACGAATACAAATAATTAATATTAAAACAAAACGTAATATCCCTACCATAAATGAATACCTGATATCTTCTGGATTAACTGACAAATGTATAACATCCCCAAAGCAAATGTGACTGTGATATCCCTAGATATATAATACAATTTTTGGTTCTGGTCGTTCCATATTTTCAGATGTTGCACTGATGTAATTGTAGAGTACAAACATATATATGTTACTGAATGGATACTGAATGGAAGTATTAAAAGTAACACATAGAATGTTTGAATATCACTTAAGATCAACTTGTCTTCGTAAATGGGATAACTCCCGCGGTTCTGATTGTTTCTCGAATGGTTTTGATCGTTTTTTAAATAACGCCTCAGGAAATTGTCTAGTTACGGGGAACTATCCCCATTTACATCCAAAATCACATGTTCTATCTAAATAAATTAGGTCATCAACCTAGAGCATATTTCAAACCATTGCAAAACACGGTTTGGGTCGCTTCAGCCTAAGGTGCACTCCACAATAATTGTAGAAGGTTTTCTGATTTCAGAACATAGAGCATATATTAATGCTTACTGTCACACACATCTAGGTCTACTTATATACTACATACTACACCCATTCGGCGTTTAATAGTCCACATTTAAATAAGCCTGTATCTCCCTTTATTGTTGGTTCTGGTCGTTTATACGATTTTGGCTTAAGTGGAAGAATAAAATGTTGGTTCTGTTTCGGGGTATGGTGGTCGGAGGTGTCATATGTACATGGGAAGACATAAAAAGCAAGCAATTATTTGTTATAAAAATGTAAACTTTTTTTGTGAAAAAAAGACATAAGTGATGGAAAAAGCACTTTTCCCACATTTTTTTATATTATGCGTCATGTTTTAGTCAATTTCCAAAAATGGTATTGTATTTTCTAAAAGGCATTGTTGGGAGGAATCCATTAGTTCATAGCAGAATAAAATTGTAGTTTATTTGACAATTAATGTTCATAGAAAATGTTGGGACACTGGCTGACTTTTAGGGAGAATGGCCCAACAATGATGTCATAAATTTGATCGACCAACTGTTACCTTATCCTGTTAAATCGGACACGTCCATGCCTCTTTGAGGCCGTTTGCTTGCCATATTATAGTAATACATGCAAATCCAGGTAAACATTAGTGATCTTGATATGTATATCCAAGTTAATATTAGTGAACAATGACATGTATATCCAAGTAAACATTAGTGATCAATGATATGAAGATCCAAGTAAACATTAGTGATCAATGATATGTACATCCAAGTAAATATTAGTGATCAATGATATGTATATTCAAGTAAATATTAGCGATCAACGACATGTATATCCAAATAAATATTAGTATTCAATGTATGTCCAAGTAAACATTAGTGATCAATGATATGTATATCCAAGTAAACATTAGTGAACAATGATTTGTATATCCAAGTAAACATTAGTGAACAATGGCATGTATATCCAACTAAACATTAGTGATCAATGATATGTATATCCAAGTAAACATTAGTGAACAATGACATGTATACCCAAGTAAACATTAGTGATCAATGATATGTATATCCAAGTAAACATTAGTGAACAATGACATGTATATCCAAGTAAACATTAGTGATCAATGATATGTATATCCAAGTAAACATTAGTGAACAATGACATGTATATCCAACTAAACACTAGTGACCAATGACATGTATATCCAAGTAAACATTAGTGAATTATGACATGTATATCCAAGTAAACATTAGTGATCAATGATATGTATATCCAAGTAAACATTAGTGATCAATTATATGTATATCCAAGTAAAGATTAGTGAACAATGACATGTATATCTAAGTAAACATTAGTGACCAATGACATGTATATCCAAGTAAACATTAGTGAACAATGCCATGTATATCCAAGTAAACATTAGTGATCAATTATATGTATATCCAAGTAAACATTAGTGAACAATGACATGTATATCCAAGTAAACATTAGTGATCAATGACATGCTTAACAAATATGTTATGTTTTTTGGAAGAAATCACTAAGTGGATAGACGTGGGATCGCCAGTAGATATTATCTACTTAGATTTTCAGAAAGCTTTTGACAAAGTGCCACATCAAAGATTACTACTTAA
>SDWI01000534.1:280389-290482 GCA_009193005.1 Lamellibrachia luymesi
CCAACTGTTGTTCAAAATCAGACGTTGATGTTTGATGATAATAATAACTCATGTTCGTGGACGTGCTATTTACAACAGTGGTCAATACAACTGCTAGACACACGGTATATAATTGCATTGTGCCAGTTACTACGAGTATGCGCGCGTGCGTGCGTGCGTGCGTAGGTGCGTGCGTGCGTGCGTGCGTGGCCCGCTAACCTATTCAAAGTCACTTATTTGGCCCTCCATTCAAAAAGGTTGCCGACCCCTGCCCTACAGCGACACATTGGACCGTGCTAGGATCCGCAGCATGTATTCACTGCTGAGCCAGAGACGCCTGCGCTGGTGGGGCCATTTACGGCGCATGGAGGACGGCCGATTGCCGAAAGACATCCTCTATGGACAACTCACCAGTGGCGCGAGGCCAGTGGGACGCCCAGCCCTCAAATTCAAGGATGCTTGCAATCGTGACATGAAGGCCTGTGACATCAGTCCCAAAGGCTGGAAAGCAGTGGCCGAAGACCGCACTGCTTGGCGTCAGGCAACACAGAGGCATTGAAAGGGCAGATGAAAAGAAACACCAGCATGCCGCTGAGAACAGGATGCGGCGAAAACAAAAAGCAGCACTACCACCGCTGTCATCCTGTTTCGCTTGCTTTGGCTGCGGCAAGGATTGCCACTCAAGAATCGGCCTTCACAGCCACAGTGGACGCTGCCAAAATCTAAAAATTTGACAAATTAACAACGGGGCGCATCGGTATGGTCTCTTCGAGACTGCGCTCTGCCTATTATATTTGATGAGCTGATAACGGCTGGATAATTTTTCCAGGGCATGTTAGGAAATTTCCACTGCACGCGAAGCCATTGAAGTGCAGTTAAACATATTCAGCCAGCAATTGTCCATCCACCTCCTAATATGCATGGGCTTTTAGTTTGAGTAACAATTTTTTAAATTACATTTTCTGAAAATCTAAGTGAACAATATCAATTGGTGACACCTCATTTACCCAATTACTGTTTTCTTTTCTTTAAGCAACATAAAACGTTTGTAATAAATTAGAAATAATGTTCTGGATTTGGTCTTTTGTATCTTATAATCAATACTATTCCATATGTTTTTATAAATTTCTGCATAGGTAATTTCGACGAAAAATGTGTTGTGGGCCTGTCTGTGTTTAATAGATTACGTTGTTTTCCTCTAAATTTGTTTCGGACATATAATGTTTAAACAATTTAGGTAGTGTGTTATGCTGATTATCATATACAAATAATGAAACATGCAATCTTTATATATCAGCGATTTTATGTATGTTTTCAGATTTAAAAATGGGATCTGTGTGACATCTATTATTTGTTTTGTTAATTATTCGTACAGCACGTTTTTTCTAAAATGTCTAACTTTGTAAAATGTCTAACTTCCTTATTCTGCATAGTTTTTAACATCTTATACAGCGCATGTATTACTATTATTATTATTTCTAAAACCTACATACAAGTTTTATCACACCCGTGAACGGGGCAGTAGCCCCGGATTTTACGGTGTTAAAATAAAGTTTTATTATTGTTATTATTATTATTATTGAATTTCCATTTCCCCATGCTTGTATTCCGTATGTTATGTGACTTTGGATTACGGTATAATAAAGAGATTTCAATTTCACTCAGTTAATTGCAAAAAAATGCCCTAGATATTTTAGAGCTGATTATGTTAATAATATTATGTTTATTCCATGTTAAATGTTTATCAATATATATTCCTAAAAAGTTCACAGAGTCTTCCTTGTCATGTTTACCGACATGTTTAATAGTTTAATTACTTATTGTAACACAACTGTATATCTTGTGTTTATTATTTGGGGGCCTAAATATGCAAAATATTGTCTTTTAAATATTTAAAGACAATTTATTGACACAAAGCAGTCATATAGATATTTCAGTTCCTGGAATTTATTACTATTTAAAATGTTAGCATCAATATATGGAATTCCATAAACATTTTATTTGTACAATAAAATGTCATGATTAATTGTATCGAATGCCTTTGAGAGGTCCACAGACACAGCACAAACATGTTCAAACTCTACGACACTCTACAACGCGACGAAAAACCCATCCACGACGGTCGTAGGCCCGTCTTACATACGCCGTTGATTCGTCGGCGACGATCGCGTTGCGTTGCATCGCCGTCGCGTCATGAAGTGTGCAGCGGACTTTAGGTACAATTTCAGCAGTTACAAATAACTGCCTTAGTTAACCCCGTCAACTTTAATATATTAAACTGGCAATGAACTATTGTTCTATGTGATAAAGTTAATATGGTAATATTCATACACCGGGTAAAACTCACCGGCATTTCACACAAACATGCCCCATGTGGATTAAAGCCCTGTGTATGCAATTCGCATGTCTAGATACGAACTCCAGTTATTGATCGTTCCTGTTACTGGTGTGTCCTCCTCTTCAGAGGTTGTCATGCACCGTTGTCAAACCCGTGTCCAGGACTCCGTTCACCAAACAACGATGTCACTGCTGTCATGTGAAACACTCTTCAGACCGTCTGCGGGGCTTGGCTGAAAAGGACCATTCTTGCTTGGAGGTGTGACCCTGACTTTGGTCAACTGCTGAAGAAGTTCAGTCCACATTGGAGGTGATATGCACTATTGTCTCGTGTGCTACGCATGTTGCCAGCGATAAAATATGTTTTAGAAATGTCATTTATCTTCTCATTTTAAATCAGTGGGTACGTTGAATGCGCTCGCCAAATTTGGTGGACTTTGGATGACATAATTCATGAGCATATATGTGCAGCGGCTAAACAATCCCTACAAGATTCTTATAGAATATTCTATATAACAAATTCTATAGAATATGATATAGCAATTGTAGTCTCTGAATCGCAAAAATCCTATAGAATATTGTATAAAAATTATATAGATGTTTTGCTAAGGGAATATCGCAAAAGGCTTTATACGCTGCTGGTGAAAAATTAGTATTAACTTTACAACTGTCGATATTATCTCATTCACTGCTGTGAAACGGGGTTCGCTGACACAGAACGCTCACGCAGTTGTCATCGCTGACAGAAGCGACTCGACTTCTATTAGTTCAACTGATGTGTGGATCCAAACGATATACGTCCTAGTCGGTCCTACAACAAGTAGGAGAGGTGGAGAATTGCTTAAGATTTGTTATACCGTATGTTGCATATGAAGAAGTGCTAGCGTTTTATTTGCACAGTAACACAATAAAACACGTTGCACACCCAATAAGACGCTAAGTAATTGTTTTCTTGTCACTCCGACTGTGACAATGCTGTTCTGCGCGCCAGATCAAAACAAAGGCACAGCTGGCTAAAGAGTGACAATGTTGACGCGGCGTGCAAACCTCAGCCAACCACACGGGAGGATTGGTTCAGTGCTGGTTGGACTGATACAAGCCTTTCTGCTGATGTGCGTCGTGACAAGTTCAACAGACGCCTGCGGTGAGATAGTTCATTTAAACAATAGTTTCCCCAGTCAATCAATCAATCAGACAGTCAACCTGTTACTCAATCAATACAATTTCTTGGATGCGTCAGTCTCCAGCTTCAGCAGTCACTGTGCTCACTAACTTAAAACCCATTAACAATACGCATAAAAAGTAATCCAATAAATGTCCTCCATAACTATTATATATACAGTATTTTACATCCGTTATTATATATTATATATACAGTATTTTACGTCCGTCCGTACGTACGTACGTACCTAAGTCCGTGCGTACATGTATCAGTATAAAACATAATATAAAATCAATAGGTAATTTTATAATGGTAAAAGCCAACTTGTAATCGTGGATTTGGACCTCAGTTGTACCAAGCATTTGGATCAGGTTGCTGTCGCGTGAATTCGCATTTATTGATTACGCCTTTGCGCACACACTCAAATTATACCCAGTAACCCAGTCATAAATAACATAGTAGACAATTGACAACAATAGTAGACGACAATAGACGGGAAGTCATCCGTTATCCATGGGCAGAAGCTACATGTTGCTAGGTAGGCAAGGCGCTTATTAAATCAATAAACTCAATTCAAACAGCAGTCAGCTCCACACCGATCCAATATCCAGCAATCCACGCACAAACTGATATAGACCCATCTAGGGAGTCAGCTACATCATTTCTGGTGTACAGAATGCCTGCTCGGCGCCTCTTATACGCGCGACAGGGAAGCAGCTCGGACCGCGTGTGTGCGTGAGTGAGTGTGTGCGAGCATTCTCTCAAGCTAAACGGACATTACTTATAGCCATCAGGCACAAAATATAAATTAGTTATGTGTCCTACTCATAGGCTGTCAGAAACCATTCAGAAGCCAACAATAAACACAATATACGGAATATGCAATTAACTGTCTACTAAATTTTGTTCGCCAAGACGTTGTTTACCCAGTATCGCCCTGGGACCAGCACTTCCATCGCACTGTACAAAACGTCTTGCAACCAAATTACACGTTTACCTGTAGTTTGTAAGATTAAATAATATTGCAGCCTTTAAAGTTTTTGTTAAAGGTTAATGTAACGATTTTATATTTATAGCTACTGGGATTTTTATTTACTGCAATTATACATTGATAACTACTGTGATTTATATATACTGTGATGTTACATTGATAACTACTGTGATTTATATATACTGTGATGTTACATTGATAACTACTGTGATTTACATCCATTGTGATTCCAGTTCTTAAAGCCAAGATCAACCATTGTCTTATCTTTGCACTTCTACTGTGTGGACTACCACGTAGGGTAGAACAAAACTACTGTAAAATCCATGCTATGAAACTTTGAGTACAACTGCCATTTCTTAACCACCTTTACTCATGTCTCCAAACTTTGACAACACATGTGTCTTTCCCAGCATCCCAGAACATTAAAGTATGTTGGAAATCCAAGAACTTCTATCAACTAGCATCATTAAACCAGAAACACCCAACATGCTTCGCCATTCTAATCCTCATGCAAGCCGGTGATTTAAATCCAAACCCCTTACAAGCCTAAATTCCATCTGCACAAAAGCAGCAAGATGGGATCAAGGAGTGGCATGCTGTGATCATTGCAATTCCTGGTACCATGTAAATTGCATGGGAATGTCCACATTTGCGCATAATAGCCTCCAAAACAGCCAGGTTTCTTGGATTTGTTGCCAGTGCGGCATCCCAAATTTTGCAAGTTCACTTTTCTCAAACACATGTAGAGCAATCAAATAGCTTCTCTGTCTTGTCGGACTTGTTAACATCTGATTGCAGTGAACCACTAAGCCCATCTTTAACTATTTCTTCTCCACGCAAACAAAAGATTAATAACAGTAACTGCAGTAGTGCCAAACCATCTAAAACAAATATAACTTTTACTAAGAAACAAACCCAGAAAACACCTACAAAGAGACAATCCCTAAAAACCCTGGTCAAAAACATTTGCAGCATCAGGAACAAAGTTTCAGACCTTGCAGTGTGCATTGAAAATTACAGCCCTGATATAATTATAGGCATTGAAACACACCTAGACAGCTCTGTTAGCAGCAGTGAGCTGTTCCCCTCCAACTATTCTATCATTCGCAAAGACAGAGACTTTGGCAACTCAAAGGGAGGGTCCATATAGCCGTAAAAATGATATCATAGGAATCCACATACCAAACATCGATGCCAATTGTGAAATCATCTGGGTGACCATCAAAATACAAGGATCTAAAGATGTCACATTTGGAGCATTCTACAGATCACCACAATTTGGTAACATTGATTACTATGTGAATGAAATACGGGAATCCATCACCAAAATCAAACGCTCAGACAATGAACATATATGGCTAGCTGTAGATGTTAATCTCCCCGAGATAGATTGGGACCTACTCAGCGCAAAACCAGGAGGAACTGCTCCCGGCCTATCAAAACAGTTAATTGAAATTGCTAATGACTTTGGACTAGAACAAGTTGTGCGTGAACCCACCAGAATAAACAACACTTTGGACTTGTTCTTCAAAACAAACCACACCCTTGTTGAAAGATCTACAGTTGTGCCAGGAATAAGTGACCATAACGACATCGCAGTAACCATAAACAGCTGCAAGCCCAGGGTTATTAAACAAAAGCCACGCAAAATATACATGTACCACAAAGCAAAAATACAGGCGCTGAAAGAAGATCTACTCAAATGGAGTAAAAAATTCATATCAAGGAATACATCCATGAACACAGTCAATGGAATGTACAAAGAATTCCAAATTGCTCTTGATTCAATAATGAACTCTCACATATCTAAGCGTAACCAAACACCTTGGATCAACAGGCGAATCAAACGATTACACAAACGTAAACAAAAGGCTTTCAACACATACAAACAACAGAAAAATCAAGCCAGTTATGTACATTTTTGTAAATCACGTAAGACACACACAAAGAGACAAGAACCGCACGTAGAAGATATATCTCGTCTGTTTGTTCTGACTCACCTAAACGATTCTGGTACTACATCAAAAGCCTGAAAGTTGATAGAATCAGTATACCAACCCTAACCAAAAACAACAGGCTAGACTCAGACAACAGACTGAAAACAGAAATTCTCAATAACCAATATAAGTCAGTCTTTACAAACGAAAACAACAACCTACCACACGAACCAAATACAAACAAACCAGCCATGCATCACGATAGAACGGGTTGCTAACTTACTTCACGGCTTAAAACCGAACAAGGCGACAGGACCCGACGAGGTGCCTGCCAGAATCCTCCAACTTACCTCGAACACATTGTATTCTCTAACATCGTGAACCAATTTGACCGACAGACAGTCAGACAGATAACATGGCTTCCGCAGTAAACACTCCAGAGAATCTCAACTAATACTCGCCACACACGATCTAGCTCATTATCTAAATAAGAAATCCCAGATGAACATATGTAATATATAATAACGGACTTCTCAAAAGCATTTGACACCGTACCCCACAACTGGCTTCTAAATATTTTAAACAGATATGGCAACCACAACAAAACACACACCTGGATCTCAGACTTCCTTAAGTGTCGTGAACAGAGAGATGTTGTCAGTGGAGAACACTCGACCTGGACCAACGTTGTTTCAGGTGTACCTCAGGGACCGTTACTTTTCCTGGTATGCATTAATGATCTACCTGACAATATTCACTCCACAGTCTGTCTGTTCACGGATGACTGTGTCCTCTACAGAGAAATAAAAAAATGAGTTTGACTCACAAGAACTACAGAAAGATCTAAACAGACTGACACAACGGGAATATGATTGGCAGATGCACTTAAATCCCCAAAAATGCTTCTTTATGAGACTTACATATGCAAGACATGTAAAACACTTCAATTACACACTAGGTTATTCAATACTACAGGAAACTGACAGTCATCCCTATATATGAGTCTGTATCGCTAAAGATCTCACCTGGAATAAACACATCCACCAGATCACAGCCTCAGCAAACTGTACTCTTGCATTCGTCAGACGGAATCTCTACTCATGCCCTCAAAACTTCAAAACAACTGCCTACACAACCCTTGTTCATCCACTCCTAGAATATTCATAATCCGTGTGGGAACCTCACACCGAGGTCCCCATTAACAAAATAGAGATGGCGCAAAGACGGGCGGCTCGCTTTTGTCACAACGACCTCTCATCCAGAGAAACTGGGTGTGTGTCAGAGATAATAAAAAAATTACACCTAGAGCAACTAACAACCAGGAGAACAAACAGACGTCTCACCATATTTCACAAAGTCATCCACAGTTATCTATCCTTGCCTGACAGAAACCTCCTTCACCCGTCCAACGCCACTCACGGCATCTAAATAGCAAAGCCTTCAACGCCATGCACACCAGCAAAAACTGTTACAAATTGTTTTGTTTTCCCCCGAACAATAAAAGATTGGAATTCACTACCAGGCACAATAGCCAGCATCACAGATCCACAGCAATTTAAGCAAGCTCTCACACACTTAGTCCCAATCCTGACCCTTTTACTCCATATGAATGTTGGCCAGTACCACTATAAGATAAGGATCCAACAATTTGTCATTTATTTACAACCCGCCCTTATGAGATAACTGTATATTTCGTTTATAAAATACAATGTTTTCGAACATAGATAAAACGTATGAATCATTGAGTTTCCCTGTTTATTTTCGATTATAATACGTGAGTGGAATTCCAATGTTTCACTAACGCATAGGGCCAACCAATTTCCAGAGACCTAGCGGTTAGTAAAACAGTCACACCACCTAGCGGGTCTCGCACAAACAGCCGTCGTGCGGAAATACACGCAATACTTTAACTCGACTTACCATATATAAAATGCCATCCACATTTGACGAATGACACTTTATGGCGGATGAGTTGAAAAAGAGGCCACATGTTGCGACGCTGTGTTTTGACCTTCCAGCTGATAGCCACGGCTGCAGTCTACTGTTAGGAAAAGGACCCGTATTGTTGAAATACCCATTGGACAAAACCAGGAAGACTCAGCGAATCGGCCCACCAACTGAGTTACTCAAAGGAAGTAAGTGATAAATAAAAGTTATTAAAGTATGTGGTTTTGGAAACCGATTACTATTTTTTCGGGCCGACCTTTGTCTCATATTATTCACAACATAAATTATTGTATTGCTGGATTGCTGTTATTAGTATGGTGCACACTTATTTTTAGTATGGTGCATTTTTAAGCAGTAGCACTCACACTCACACTCACACACTCTCTCTCTCTCTCCAGAGGGCAGCACCTTACAGCTAACACGTATTTTAACAAAAGTTGTAATAATTTATTGAAAATCTAAAGTTACAAGTACCTTCGAAGAGTCACATAAAGTAAGGTAACTGTGCATTGTAACAGTAAAGTGATTAAGAAGAAATAGTACGCATCAACGAACCGCGAACGACAAAATAGTGTGATAAATACGCCGAGTTATTTACACGAGGCCAGGGTGGGCGATATTACGGTCATCCCCCACTCGATACGAACATGACACAGGCATTTGGAAACAGATTCAACGCTCTGCCACAGAATGTCGACAACACAGTGAGTGATGAAGTAAACGCTGACGACGTGTTTGAGAAAGCGATCGCCGAAGCAGTACAGACGGCTATTGCAGAAACGACGTCGACGGTGAAAAAGGGAGTTTCGTCAGTGAAGCCTGTGCAGACTCGGTCGACGGGCAGCAACGGCAAGATGGATGCGTCGACGATCGGTGAGATCATCCGCCAAGTTGTGGCGGCAATCCAACCGATGATAGCCAGCGTGGTGACGGCAGCTGTCAGTGCGTCGACGAAGCAGATTGTCGCCGAGGTGAAGGCAACAGCAGACAGCCAGACGACAGAGGTGAGGAATTCACTGGGGAAAGTGAAACAACAAGTTCAGCTCCAGAGGTTCGACTTGGATCGCCTGGAACAGTACAGCAGGAGGGAGAGTGTCCGCATCTACGGAATACCTGAGTCCGAGGGGGAGGACACAAACCGACTTGTCATCGACTTGGCAGCAGACATGGGTGTCACTGTGAAGCCTGAGGACATCAGTGTGAGTCACAGGTTGCCGGCTGGACGTGGACCAAGGACAAAGGCTGCCAACCGACCAAAGCCTATAATTGCGAAATTTGTACGCAGAGACATGAAATCGCAAGTGATGCGGAACAAACGCAAGCTGAGAGAGAAGGAAGGAAGAAGGTGGGTTTTCATAGAGGACGATCTCACTCCATTGAGAGCCAAGCTTGTGCGAGAGCTCAAGGCAGACGAACACATCAAGAATGTCTGGACTATTGATGGTAGAGTCTTCTGCACCCGGACCGAGAATGGACGGGAAGTTAAGAAGACAATTGAGTCACCAGAAGACCTCCTCTCAGTGGGGTGGACCGAGGCCAAAGTGAAGGAGCTGGGCTTCTTCATGGACCTGTAGGACAGACACGACCCCTCAGTAACAATTCAAGGTGACACTGAAGTTAAAATCATGGGATTAAATGTGTGTGGCTTACGCAGCAAAACACAGCTGGGAATATTGGACAAATATATACAGGAGTTTGACTTTGTTTGTCTTAGTGAAACTAAAACTGATGCCATTGAAG
>SDWI01000534.1:294671-325252 GCA_009193005.1 Lamellibrachia luymesi
CCAGGTTTGATCGCTATCATAGGAAAGACCTATTTTGAATTATGATTCTTGATTACTCTGTTTACAGTTGATAACGCATATGGACTTGCGTTCCACTCAGAGGCTGCTAGTTTGTATTTCACAAACTACGACTACCACTTGGTGGAAGCTATAAACCCAGATGGAACAAGGAGAAGAACCATTGCTGAACTTCCAAACAACATGTTGCTGCGCGGCCTGTGTATCGACATATGGAACAGGTGAAGTATCGTTTCTCGTTTCCGCAATTATTGTCGCCATGTTTGCATCACAAGTGATATAATATATAATATGTAGTCTTACATAACGCCCGTAATCGTCTAGACAAGACGCCCCTTACCCTTACTCCATTGTCAGATAATGTTTTGGTAGCCGCTAATGCAGCACCCGTATAGGTTTTTAGAGAGCGACACCATTGGCTCCGTTAGTAAACGACATGCTTTCCCCATTTCGCTCTTTGTATTTAATCCCCCGCTATGGACCAACGGCTCTTAACGTTTCTTCCAAAAGTCACAAGTAAAGTGGGGTGAACGAAATTGCCCAAGTTTCGAGACGACAACAGGTGGATTCGAACCCCCGTTCTCTAGACCGAGAGTCCGGGGTAATTACATGCTTTATAAAGGGTTAACTGCAATAGTTCATATGCTGAGTACAACTACAGTGGTTTGTAAATAAAACGACGATTTACTAAAAGGTTTCACAAACTCTTAGGTGAATTCGCTAGCCGCAACAACTTTTTATTGCAGTAATAACGACATATCAATCAACTGATGTCCTCTGTAATCAGCTGACATTTGTAAGAATTGTATTGTACAATTTATCATATCAATTGTAGACAGCGTACATCAATCCTATGTCAACAGGCTGATGTTCGTCCGTACTAGCAGTGACCTATACAAGGTCGGTATGGATGGCAGCCATCTGGTGAAGATGACGTCGGTTGGCTTGTTACATGACATGGCCGTCTATCCCAGAAAGAGGGAGATATGCTGGACGAAACGCGGTGAGTGGTCGGAGACTATAACACCATACCTATAAATTATGTCAGCACACCACAGTGAATTACTGTAGACCCCAACACTATGCCTATATATATCTAACACACCACGGTGAGTGACGGTAGACGACAACACCATACAGATACGTCAGAGAAACCACGGCGAATGACAGTAGATCACAACACCACGCCTATATGCCTGACACATCAACAACATGCCTATACATACGTATGAGACATCACGGTGAGTGACTGTAGACCACCGACATGCCTATACGTCAATCACACCACAGGTAATGACTGTAGACACCAGCACCATTCCTATATGTCTAGCACACCATGGTAAGTGATTGTAGACACAAACACCTACACGTTTAACTCACCATGATGATTGACTGTAGACACCAACACCATGCATACACGTCTGACACATCACGGTGCGTGACTGTAGATAACAATACCATATGCCTAACACATCATGGTGAGTGACGGTAGGCCACAACAGCATGCCTACACGTCTAGTATACCACGGTAAATGACTGTAGACACCAACACGATGCCAAAACGTCTAGCACACCACAGTGAATAATTGTAGATCACAACACCATGCCTACATGTCTGACACATCACGGTGAGTGATTGTAGAGCACAACAACATGTCTATACATCTATCACGCCACTGTAAATGACTGTAGACATCAGCACCATGCATACGTCTATCACACCACGGTGAATGACCGTAGATCACAACACCATGTATATACGTCTAACATTCCACGTCGAATGACCGTAGATCACAACGCCAGGCCTATATATCTGACACACCACGGTGAGTGAGAGCAGATCACAACACCATGCCTATACGTCTGAGAAACCACGGCGATTGACCGTATATCCCAATGCAATGCCTATAGGTCTGGCACACCACGGTGTGTGACTGTACATCACAACGCCATGCATATACGTCTGATACACCACGGTGAGTAACAGTAGACCATAACACAATGCCTATATGTCTGGCATACCACGTGTAGCGCGATGGCATACCGGTTAGAAGGCCGGACTCTCAATCGAGAGAATCCGGTTTCAAATCCCACAGCGGTCGCTTAGAACCATTGGCAAGTTTTATAACCCAACGTTGCCACAGTTCACTCAGCTGTATAAATGAGTACTTGGCAATAACAAGACAGTGGTGGATATGTGAACGAATAGTCTTCGCGCAGCAATTGCAGCGTGGCTAAATACTTCCCAGAGAACTTGATATGGCCTTGGAATGAACAGGTCTGCCAGGGGTGAAGTGTTTAGCGCTTTGAGCGGTCCTACGGACTGGATACCGCGCTATATAAGAACTTACCTTTTTTATACCATGGTGTGTGACTGAAGATCACAACACCATGACTATACGTCTGATACATCACGGTGAATGTAGATCATAACGCCGTGCCTATACGCGTGCCATATCACTGAGGGTGACGGTAGATCACAACGCCGTGAACATGTCTAACACACTACTGTGGGTGACGGTAGATCACAACGCCGTGAACATGTCTGGCACACCACTGTGGGTGACGGTAGATCACAACGCCGTGAACATGTCTGGCACACCATGGTTTACATTGCAATAAATATTTGCTAAGCATGTATATGCACACAGGTTTAATGAGCAATAAAGGCATCTCCCGTGTGAACCCAGTTCCAGCGATGTTGCTCTGTTTACAGGATCCTATGTCATAGACTGCATCAACTACGACCATCGTAATTTCGGAAGAAAACATACCACGAGGGGTCCAACATTTTACTTAGACATCGACGAAGATGTATTTTATTGGACTCAAACAAATCCGACTAAGTAGGTCACTTTCGACATTTTTGAAAGTCACATTTCTCTTCTGCGTTGTTCAGCCCAGCTGAACAACGCAGAAGTTATTGAACCATTGGAGTCCTTGACTTCCATCTGATCGATTTGGTTGACTTTGTATTTGTTTTCCCTCCCATCTATTGTTTTGTCATTTTAACAATAAGTGATAATAATTAACTTCTGTGGCACCTATATCCTCAGGAAACTGAACTCAGAGGCGCAACAAAACATAACCATTAAGCATAATCGTGAACAGGGACGCGCAAAAGTCATTATCAATACGAGGGACAGCCGAAGATGTATGGTAGAAATGCAATTTGGAATAAATATGCTTTGAGTTTTTTTCGGAAGATAGCTATAGTTTCAGAAGTTTTCAAAGTGATGGGGACTTCATTCCAGACCCCAGGCGCAGCGACAGAGAAAGCACGTTTGCTCAAGTTAAGTTTTGTTTTAGGCACAATAAGTTGTTGTGAAATTGACCATCGGAGCTGCCTAGGGATATATGAAAGATGCAGGAGACTAGCCAAGTAGGGTGGTTGTTGTGTAGATAGAGCATGACGTGTAAGAGTGAACAGCTTAAAATTAATTCGATAAGTAACAGGAAGTCAGTGTAACTGTTTAAGTAGTGGTAGTGACGGTGAAAACCGAGGCGCCCTGAGAAGCACACGTGCCAGACAATGTTGTACTCGTTTGAGTTTAGCCAAGTCTGTTTTAGCAATGTTACTTAATAGTGAATTACAATAGTCAAGGCGGCTACTAATTAATGCCGTTGATATTGTTTTAGCAGTAGATATAGATATGTGACGCCGAATTCCACGGAGATCACGCATATGATGGAAACAGGATATACATACTTGAGAAATATGCTGGCGAAAGTTGAAGTCACTATCAAAGACAACACTTAAATTATGAACGGTATCTGATGGGAATATATCACTGCCAAGCAGTTTAACTGGACAATGGCTGATGCCCCTCTTTCGTTGTTGTAGTGCCAATAATAATAAGGTCTGTTTGATCTGGATGAAGCTTTAGCTTACTTGATTCCATCCAAAACTAGATATATGGCATGGGCAGCCACTGCACAAAACACTACACTTGCAATTGTAAGTTATATAGTTTAGAAACAATATCGAAGACGGTATCCAGACGTGAGTAAAGTAAAGTAAAGTAAAACTAGTTATCCTGAGTTCTTCTAGGCAGCGGGAACAAAAAAACATACATTCAACTTCACCACANCACACACACACACACACACATCAGTGTCATTAGCACCGTGTTAAATGATACGTGTTGTGTTTCCAGTCTCGTTGCTGCGTATGCGAATGGCACAGTCATCCGTACGATTCAACTATTAAATAACCCTGGTGGTGTGTACGCAGTGGCAGTGGTACAAGGTGAATGCTCTGGTAAGTCTCGCGACAAACGCCTTATAACCGGCCATTTCGTTCTACGGTTGTTTGTTTCCCTAAACCTTTTAGCCAATTTTATTAAACAACCAACATGCTATAGATTAAACAAATACACATGTTGTACGACTATCAATAGTTACCTGATAATATTCACCGCTTACCTATAACTAATCTTCAAAATAATGTGGAAGAACGCCATACGATCACTTGCCAGGTGTACGGAGTTCCACCGTCGGTCGCTGCGACGTATCTGTCTGGGCAAACTGTATACATGTGCAACGGTTGACTCATCCATGTCCAAAGTCATCAATTCGAGTGGTGGCAACACCTTACAAAGCTAAGCTGCATCGCCGCCAGGCGGCTAACTCATAGTAATACAGCTGTAGTTAAGGTAATTAGTTTAATACAACATATGTGCAATTAGAAGTATAAGTATGTATGCATATCCACATACTTCCCTTCTAATATTTTTAGAAGGTTCACAATGTTCAAGAATTGCATTTGAATTTACATTTGAATCTTCTAGAATAGGTTGATTTATGCGAAGAAGAAAAAATAGCCTGGCCTATGTTGTTAAATATTGCTTTACCCCATCTGTTCACCCATATTCACCGCTTAGATATAATTACTCTTCAAAATAAGGTGAAGAAATACATCGGCTGGACTAAGATCAACGATACTTTAAGACAAGTAAATTCTTCTGAAAAGATCATTCGTTAACTGTTTTCAACTGTCGTGTGTAGGTTATATGCACTTAGACACAGTATCGCCATCTACAAAACCACATTATGGGTTATGCATTACATGTTGTGACCCGTTTATTTTACAGGGTGCAGTCCTCGCCTCGTCAGTGACACAATCTGGCCTTTGCACCACGAAACGACACTGTTGTTTGAAGTAAAAAGCTGCAGTCGAGTTCTCGTTCGGCTGACTAACGACATCAACGCTTTGCTCTACCTCCTGGAGTTCGCCAGTTCCTCCACCGAATCCAACAACATCACGGTTGGGGCGACTGGACAAACGTCCAGTAGTCAATCTCCGTTCACGCAGGACTGCAACGACCTGAGACAGTTGTGGGTGTTGTGGGCCGATGACGTAATTTCCGGTGGCGCGGGACTGAATCCAGGACTAAACGAAGTCATGAGGCTACCACATAAACGGGATGTTGGACATAAGGGGATTACTGGCGCGAAGATGCTCACACAACCTTCCGATGATAGAGCGAACTTCACCATTTACCGCGGTAAGACAACTTCCAGGTGTTTCTTCTAGTACGCTAGTCTCGCTTATTTGACTCTCGCTCGCATTCGTGAATTCGCCGAGAAGAGAGTCTGGCCTCAGAGGCGTGGTCTCATTGTTACCCACTGTCACCACTCCATTTTGCTCGCCGTGCAATTTGGGATACATAGATTGGATCTCGCGAAACGTTGGCGCAGTTGGCGTGCCCAGTTAAAATTGCCTCGAGATTCACTCTCTGGACGTGTTTTGAACGAATGATCGCATGCAATTTGACAAACTGTAATACATAAAAGCCTTGTTCAAAATGTATAAAACAGTAAGACCGTCAGATTTAAGGAAATACGTAAGAGTTACGGTTAAACCGTAAGAATTTACGCCAATGCTCATGTAATTTATATGTGCGGCTTTGCTTCGTGTTGTTTTAGTGTCAGAACAATTTGTACTCAACCCGCCTGTCACAACGGAGATGTCAGTTCGCCTGAACGACGTCAACAACGAGACGTGTCTGGCTCTGACAGACGCCGACTATTACTCGTTTGATGCAGGCGCCAGTTACTGGACCCCAGAACCACAGACCCAGTGTTGGTTGCCGGGACTCATCATCAAGAGATGTGTGCCGGACAGAATCAAGACGTCGTTCACTGTCGCAATCACCGGACATCGCCTGATCTGCTCGACTTCCTACTTTCAGGTGACGGTTCAACAGACGACGTTGCCAGATTGCGACATCGCCGGACGGTACATAGACTGTGAGTTGAGTGAGGCCGTCGAGTCTGGGGCATTGACCACGTGTGTCGCTGCGAAGGGGAGCACTGTCGTCACGTGAACATTCGAATTCCGAAGTTGTACGAGGAGTGGAAAATATGTGAAATTGATATTAAATGACACAGACGACACTTTGGAGGGAAAAGGGAGTGAGGCAGGGAGGGAGTGAGTGAGGCAGGAGGGAGTGAGGCAGGAAGGGATGGAGTGAGACAGGGAGGGATGAGTCACGCAGGGAGGGAGGGAGACATGGTGTGGGGCAGGGAGGGAGAGAGGGGGGCAGCGAGGGCGCGTGGCCGGGAGGGAAGTGGAGCATTCTGGATATCAGGGAAAGAACGAAAGTGGGACAGAGTGGGGAATGACTGATTAACAGGAGGGGCACGAAGAGATAGGGTAGAGATGAGTAGAGATGGAACGAGCGGGGTGAGCTAGGTCCTGCCTGCCAAGACCTAACACAGTCTAACCGCCAATCTTGGGAGAACGCAGGTGGAACGGGAGCGATAATTAATGAGGTAACTAAGTATGTAGAAGATAGAATAATCGTGATCGGGACTAATGAGAAAGGGCGGGAAAAATTATCATATGTAGGCGTATGGAAGGGAGGAGATAGGGTGGGGACATATAGACGATATGAGTCTATATGCATGAACCTATAATGTCACAGTGAATGTGTCACTAGTATCAGGTGTCGTTAACACTTTCTACACGTAATCAATTCACGCACTATAGCATAACTTATTTTAGGATATAACATATTGTTTGAAAACAATTCTTTCCGTACTAGTAACAGTATAAATAGTTAATAACCCTCTAAGTATTATCTTTGGAAAAATAGTCCCTTATGCGCTGTAGCTCAGGTGCTTCACAAACGAACAAAATCATATTGTTTTTGCAATCCAGCACAACAGAGAGTTTGTTAAAGTAAATTTCCAAAAGTTTAATATTTGTGTTAAACAAATGCTTATTAATATCGTGCAACCTTTCGAGCTAGCTAGTTCACGTAGTTTCACGCACACCAAATATGCTTAGGCATACCTGCGTATAAACGGCGGTGCATATATATATATATATATATATATATATATATATATATATATATATACAGCACAATGAAATGCTCACGCACGCACGCACGCACGCACACACGCAAGCAAGCACGCACGCAAACGTGTTAACACATAGGGCGATTATATCCCGCATTAACACGGAGTTGAATTTACTTACATCTAATCAAAATGACACATCCTGGCTTCCATTGCAGTGGATTAAATAACCGGCTCTTCTACACAGTTCGTGTTGCTGTAGTTGTTTTTTTTTTCTAATACGGGTTTTCAATACGGTATTAGTGCACCATTCAATACGGTGTTAGTGCACCATTCAATACGGTGTTAGTGCACCATTCAATACGGTATTAGTGCACCATTCAATACGGTATTACTGCACCATTGTTTGACCCGCACCGTGTGTTAGTAGTTTCCGTACATTGGAATACGCCATCGTTTAAATTCGTTTCATAGTTCCAATCGCTTACGCAGCGATACTGTGCGTACCGTATTGCTTTAACAAGATTGCCATCCCAAACAATAAGTTCCAGATGGCAAAGTGGACAAGGAAGCCATTGGCTTATCGAGAGTCCAACAATTTTCTCATCTATGTGTAGCCCACCCTTATCAAATATCTGTCAATTCTATGTTTAAACATATTCACACTACTAGCATTAACACAATCATTTGGCAGTTTGTTCCATTCATTTATCACCCTCTGTGAGAAAGAGTACTTTCTCATGTCCAACCTACACTGCTCCTTAACTAATGCTGCTTTGTGTCCTCTGGTTCTACTGCCTTCTTTAAGTTTGAAGAACATATTCCTATCAACATCCTCATAACCGTTCACTATTTTAAACACTTCTATTTGGTCTCCTCTTAGTCTCCTGGTCTCTAGTGTTGTCAAACTACATTGTAATAAGCGACTTTCGTAACTAAGGTCTCTCAATTCTTGAATCATTTTGGTTGCTCTTCGTTGTATTCTTTCTAGCTTGCCTAGTCTACATCCTAAGTTACTTGTATCTCATGACCAATAGTCAACACCATGACAATAAATATATTGTACACGTGACTGACTTGACCATTTTTACTTGAAAAACCGGTGGACCACCAGAACCACTATACGTGCATCACAGAGATAAGGTACAAAAATGTTCATTGCTCAAGTCAAAGAACAGGATCGAAGCAGATCAGAAGAAAGTAGAAGCGCTCCTAGAAATGGAACCGCCTAGATATGTGGGAGAAGTCCAAAGTTTGTTGGGAATTACAAAGTTTATTCCCAACTACTCAACAGTAACAGCTCATCTGCTGAAGCTTACAAGCAAGGAGCAAGAGTTCAAGTGGGAACTCGAACAAGTCAGCATTTGAGACGCTGAAGACTGTTCTAGGTATGCCCCAGGTGGTGTCTATTTTAACAGAGAATGAGACATTGATCATAGTAGATGCATCTCCTGTAGGGCTAGGTGCGATGCTAGTACAGTACCACGACAAGAAGCCCCAAATGTTTGTTTACGGGAGCAGAGCCATGACACCAGTCGAGCAGGGAGTCAGTCAGAAAGGGAAGTGCTGGAAGAGCCATGACACAAGTCGAGCAGGGAGTCAGTNAATACCGGTGGACCACCAGAACCACTATACGTGCATCACAGAGATAAGCTACAAAAATGTCCATTGCAACTTGTTACACTGCGGCAACTTTTACAAATGAAAATCTAGAAAATGTACAGAAATCAGCTATTTCTCTCAGGCGTGTTCATGACTTGTCTGACGTTGACGATGATTTTTCTTTCGCGGATGCGGAGTCTTGAAGTTGTTCAGCTGTCCGTTTCTTCTGTTTACTCTTCTTGATTCCTTCCTCCATGTTCTGTTCTGCCTCCAGCAGTTTTGTGATGTCTGCCATCTTCAGTTCAATCACCTACAATCATAAACGCGACATTTTTGGACAATCAAACACCAACAATACAGTGAATAAAGTAGGTGAGACATCTTCACCTCCAGGGTTCTGACTACATCAGTATCTCTGGCAGATCGACCTGCTGAAACGGTGAAGTTTCAGTTGCTGTGTCGACCAATAGCGGCCGTCGCACAGATCTACGGGGCTTGCAAATGGGAACTTAACTTTAATTGGTAGTGATTTTGAAGTTGGGGCGTGGATGTCCCTAGTTCCCAGAAACACGTCGGCCGAGACAGCAAGTAGGACGAAGTACAAATGTTTCAGCGTATATCTGCGTGGGATAAACTGACAAATCCACGTTTCAACAGGTCAATGTGCCGGGGGTAATAAAATTATTACTACCACCCCTGGCTAGCGAGGATGATGGGGGTGACAGCCTTCATTTAATATATTTTCCCACTCATATGCTGGTAGGCATAACTTATTCTTAAAATATATCAGTGACCTGGAAGATGATATAACAAGCAAGGTACTGACATTTGCGGATAAAACAAAAGTGTTTAGAAAGGTTAAAACAGATGGAGTTAACTACATTTACAAGATGACCTAGACCAATTAGTCAAATGGTTTGAAAACTGTACGCAGCTAATGGTAAAATTACATTAAAACATTGTGGGTCAATAACATATATTTGGTCGTTCAAAGATATACATGATTCATACTACATAACATGATTTTATGGAAAAAAATCAGACTTTGTATGTTTAATATCGCAATTTCACAATGGAGGGTTTCTCAAGAGGTTAAAGGCGATTATTACCGGTAAAATTGACTGTGGCCTTAGCTTGCGGCATACAAATAGATCATGTGACTCATTTTCGCAAAACAACATTATCAAAATATGCGTAACATTTAATGCAAAACCGTGAGTCTCGCGGCTTATGCGTGAGAGTTTACTGTTACATAACTTGGTACCGGGCGTAACAACTATCAAACTGTCATTTCCTGTGCATGACAGCAAATGTATATTTCTACAGCACGTTGTATTACACGTTTCTACTATGCAAGTTATTAGTTCCTTTGCGCCCACGCCCACGTTCACGCCCACGCCCACGGGGTTGCGGATTCAGAATTGTCCGTGGCGTAAAAGACAAGAAAATAGGGACAGCGACATTTAGACAGTAGCCGAGTATGTATTTGCATACACGTTTATAAATATGTATAACCCATGATAAGTCCAACTGAAATGAACCGTTATGTCTATTTGCAGTAATTTGAAAGCAGGTGTTGGTGTAACTTGTAAGTGGATTGGGATCTATGTATGCGCCTGTATAGAATTCCAGAACGAGTGGCCTGTGTATGTGTTCGTGCTTCGTGAGTAAAGTAGGCATTGCAGTTCCTTGTATTGTAGTTGTGAATCTCACAGTTAATATTAAGAGTGAACTATAGTGACCTTAACATAGGGAATTGTGGTACGTCATACGTCAATGTTAGGAGCTTAGAAACTACGTTGTTGTTATTCGACAAACAACGTATATTATCAGCCATGTTACCATGACACAGTTAGGATATTGCCACTGGTATTTCCCACGAAATAGGAACAATGACGCGGTTGTTATGGTGAATGAGAGTTTGTGCATGTTCAAATCACATCAAAAGCGTTTATTCAAACAAATCAAGCAAACAAATTATTAAGCGAAGTACATAGAATAGAATAAAAGTGAAAGGTTTGAGGGGAGTAACATTGAAGGAAGAATACCTATAATGTCATATCTATAATATTAAATAGGTAATATTATTTACTAAAATCAAATAATTAGTACATTATTGTATGCTCATATGCATACGTTTGCTCATATACATACATATACACACACATACATACAATGTATATAATTATACATACATACATACATACATACATACATACATACATACATACATACATACATACATATACACACATACATAAGTATACGTACACAGTCATCATTCACTTTGCTTGCAGTGACTTTCTAACAACGTTTTCCCTATAATATGCTTTAAAATGGTTCAACGATGTAATATTATTTTATGCTGACATTCAAGGAATTTCACAGTTTAGTGTCATATATAATCAATGACATGGCCCTTCTAGTGTCTTCTTGTCAAGTATATGTTTGTATGCATTACAAATATTTTTATATGCTTTATACATAGACAATACTGTTCTAAATTGCACCAAGTCGGTACACTTTAACATGCAAGATTTGTAAAAACAATGGCGCTGTATGGTCACAACGTTGTGCATTGTGCATAAGCCTTTCTTCACATTACAGAAATCCTTCGAAACTGAAGATTACTTGCTTCTAGGGGTATATAATATTAGCAAAATCGTGTCCCTCCCAAATACGACCTGGCTATTTAACCGGCGTAACGATTCAAACACACCTCTATGAATATCAATATATCCACTGATCAACGCAAATAAAATAAATGGGAACGCTACAATAACTATAAAGCAGCGCGAAGTCCAATGTCTCAAGTCTCAAGTAGTTATACTCCAAACAGTCCAATCTTGAGCTAACGCAGGAGTTTGGACCAACGGCTTTTAGTGTCTCTTCCGAAAGACACGGGCAAAGTGGGGTGAACGAAATTGCCCAAGCTTCGAAACGGCGGAGGTGGAATCGAACCACCGTCCTCTCGATCGACAGGCGGGTGCTCTAACCATTAGACCACCGCTCCCCATGTAATAACATAAGGGAACAATAGGGGAATAACATCATAGTAATACATACAACAACAGTGTGCACGTGTTGTAATGGACATTACTGCCGTCTGGTGCTGCCACTTACTGTTTTGATATACAGCTATTGGGAGCTCTCCTGTAGCAAGGATAATAAAGCGAGTTCTGCAACTCGAAACAGGCATCAAAATGACGGTACGAAGCATGCGTATGGTGTCAGGCCTCCACCGGAGCGGTAGTGGAATGCTGTCAGTGCAGAACCACGGAGAATTGGTCAAATCTGTGTGAACAATGTTCGTGAGAACCGGCACCATGTGACAGTTCATGTGCCGGCACCATTCAACAAGATTTAACAAGATTGCCATCTCGAACAACAAGTTCCAGATGGCAAGTGGACAAGGAAGCCAATGGCTTATCGATAGTCCAACAATTTTCTCATCTACGTGTAGCCCGCCCTTATCAGATATCTGTCAATTCTATTTTTAAACATATTCACACTACTAGCATTAACACAATCATTTGGCAGTTTGTTCCATTCATTTATCACCCTCTGTGAGAAAGAGTACTTTCTCATGTCCAACCTACACTGCTCCTTAACTAATGCTGCTTTGTGTCCTCTGGTTCTACTGCCTTCTTTAAGTTTGAAGAACATATTCCTATCAACATCCTCATAACCGTTCACTATTTTAAACACTTCTATTTGGTCTCCTCTTAGTCTCCTGGTCTCTAGTGTTGTCAAACCACATTGTAATAAGCGACTTTCGTAACTAAGGTCTCTCAATTCTGGAATCATTTTAGTTGCTCTTCGTTGTATTCTTTCTAGCTTGTCTATGTCCTTTTTACGATACGGCCTCCATGCTTGAATACAATATTCCAAATGTGGTCTAACTATTGCTTTGTACAGGGGTACAATTAGCTGTTTCTCCTTATACATGATAGTTCTCCTAATTAGCCCTAGAATTTGATTTCCTTTCGAAGCAGCAATCCCACATTGCTCTGAAACTTTCATGTCAGCACTAAATGTTACTCCTAAGTCCTTTTCTTGTGTGGTTCTACCTAGTACAGCATCCCCCATTTTATATTCTTCGTCCATGTTTCCATGTCCTATGTGTATACATTTACACTTCCCAAAATTGAATAACATTTGCCATTTTTCTGACCATTTAACTAATTTATCTAGATCATCCTGTAAACTTTGTTTATCTGTATCATTAGTAACCTTTCTGAATACTTTTGTGTCATCTGCAAATTTGAGTACTTTGCTAGATATGTCATCTTCCAAATCATTTATATATATTAAAAACAGTATAGGGCCTAATACTGATCCCTGTGGTACCCCACTCAAAACAGATTTCCAGTTTGAAATCTCACCATCTACTATTACTCTCTGTCTTCTGTGTGTAAGCCACTTTTCTATCCAGTTGATTACATCATTACCTATACCATGGGCTTTTAGTTTAAGTAACAATCTTTGATGTGGCACTTTATCGAAAGCTTTCTGAAAATCTAAGTAGACAACATCCACTGGTGACCCGTCATCTACCCACTTTGTAATTTCTTCTAAAAAACATAAGAGATTGGTTAGACATGACCTTGCTTTTAGGAATCCATGTTGAGATGTATTTATTAATTTATGTTTTACGAGGAATTCCACCATGTGGTCTCTAATTAATGTTTCGAGTAATTTACATACAACTGATGTTAAACTCACTGGTCTGTAATTTTCTGGCTTCTTCCTCGATCCCTTCTTAAATAGCGGCGTAATGTTTGCTTCTTTCCATTCTGAAGGAACTATTCCTTCTTCTAGTGACAAGTTAAATAAGTTTGCAAGTGGTGTACTAATTTGATCAACAATTTCCTTTAGCAGTTTTGGTGGTATCCCATCAACTCCAGGTGATTTATTATCTTTCATCTTCTTAATTTTCTTTGCTATCATTTCAGGAGTTACAAATAACTGCCCTAAATGTTCTGATTTATTGCCCTCAAATTTAGTCAATGGAACTGGAAGTGAGCTGATATCTTCTGTGGTAAAAACTGAGCTGAAATACTCATTCAGGACCTCTGCCATTTGGAACCCGTCTGAAATTATGTTTTCACTGTTGTTTTCCAGTGGTCCGACCTTATCTCGAACTTTTTTCCATGTGACAGTTCATGTGCCTTGGGCGTCCGCCGCCCGACCATTGACTGGTTGTGACGTCGACGTTGCGTTGTAGTGTCAGGCAAATGCCCAAGTTGAAAGTTTGACGTTGATGTCTGTTGCACTCTCTCAGTGTAGTGTGTACTATGAGCGTGAAAGACTAGTGCACAACTTACCGACTGTAAATACAAGAAAACTGCCTCATCAGTGAAGTCCGGTGTCGTTCAGTGACAGTAAACAAGTATAGTTACCGGTGCAGTTTTCGATCCACGCCAGTTTTCGATCCATTGAAATCTCGCTTGATATCGCGTTAGAGACGTCACAGCGTCTGTTTACGACAATAACGATAGAGTCTTGTCTGAGCAAAATATAGTTTGATATATAATATAACACGGAACACGTTTATGATATACATACCTTGATAAAAAACCGACTTTGCATGCTTACCAGACGTTATTATTGAGCGTCTGCTGACGCATATCTCGTTCTTGGCCACGTGACAATAATAGCCTTTTTGTGGTAGTTGTATGGCAAGCTAATCTTGACACTGAGATAAGTCGCAGTGCATCATCAGTAGTCCCTAAGTTGAATAAATGGTTGTTACGTGTTGAGAACGATGTGTCAGCCATTGTTGTCACCGATAAAGGACAAACGAAAGCAATGTTGTTGCGTGCAGTTGGTGTCAAAACATTTTATATTTTCGTGAATCTACCAGACAAAGGTACGACTGACGATCATGCAAAAGCTGCTCTCACGAACTACTTAAAAACAAAGTTAGAAAGAGTATGAGCGTGCTGTATTTCGACGAATACATCAGGAACCTGGGTGTTAAACTTGAACAATTTCACGACAAACTGAATACGTACGGTGGCACCCCTATTGTAACCATTGGAAGATTTCGCAGAACCATTGTGTGTGGTCAGCAAAAAAGATGTAAGATCAGGCTACCACCAGTTGGTGCTGGGCAAAGAATCTCGCTATATCACCACATTCTCCACTCATGATAGTTTGTGGCTTCGGTATGTCCAGTGCGAGCGAAATGTTCCAGAATGTTATTGCAAATGTCATTTCAGGAAATTATGGTTCTTTCAACATGTCAAATGACATATTTGTGTTCGGGAAAGGCGAAACCGATGACGATGCGTTATGTCGAACATGACAAGTACTTGGATCAAGTGCTGAAGAGGCTCGAAGAGAACGGACTCACAGCCAAGTGTGAGTTCAGAAAGCCAAAAATAGAGTTTTCAAAGAACGGGATCGAACCAGATCGGAAGAAAGTAGAAGCGCTCCTAGAAATGGAACCGCCTATATATGTGGGTGAAGTCCAAAGTTTGTTGGGAATTACAAAGTTTATCCCCAACTACTCAACAGTAACAGCTCATCTGCGGAAGCTTACAAGGAGCAAGAGTTCAAGTGGGAACTCGAACAACAGTCAGCATTTGAGACGCTAAAGACTGTTCTAGGTACGTCCCCAGTTGTTGTCTATTTTAACAGAGAAGGAGACATTGATCATAGTAGATGCATCTCCTGTAGGACTAGGTGCGATGCTAGTGCAGTACCACGACAAGAAGCCCCAAATGTTTGCTTACGGGAGCAGAGCCATGACACCAGTCGAGCAGGGAGTCAGTTAGAAAGGGAAGTGCTGGCAGTCGTCTGGACCTGTGAATATTTTCACGTGTATGTTTACAGGGTGTCAGTTAAAGTGGTCACCGTCCACAAGCCGTTGATTACGTTGTATGGACAACCCGGCGCCTAGCTGCCCCTTTGGTTGGAGAGATGGTCTATGAGGCTGCTGCCTTTCCAACCAGTTGTCGAGTACCGCAAGGGTAAAGATAACCCTCCAGACTACTTATCTCGCCAACCGCAAGTGTCGGAAACGAGTCCTCGAGAGGAACTCGTAGCAGAAGAGTGTGAATTTTATCACAGAGGAAAGTATCCCAAAGGCGATGAGTAGTACAGTAGTTCTAGAAGCCACGTTGTCAAACCCAACTTTTTTTAGATAGATAACTAATTTTTTTATTTTTATTGATCCTTCCTTGTTTTTATCTCGCTTTTAGTGCAATGTTGCTATGCTTATGCTTTGGGCCACTTTTCATCTTTTGATGGTATCACCAGGCCCCTGAACTTCAGTATAAAAAAATTAGTGCTGTCAAAGTTCTTCTGTTAACAGGGAAATGGTATCTCCTTGAAACCAAGTATTGACAAGATCTAAGTGTGGACTTTGGAGCGATGCAGCCGTACAATAGAGTTGTAAATGAACTGACTGTAACACAAGATAGACTAGTCCTAAGAGTTATAGCAAGCCTGCAGCACAGGGTAATCCAACTGGCCCACGAAGGGCACAGAGGAATAAACAAGACAAAGGCTCTCCTCAGAGTGTGGTTTCCCAGAATAGATGCTATGGTAGCCAGGCTGCCTGAAGAGTGCATAGCATGCAAAGCAGCTGATGTCTCAAAGCCAAGGCAGCTGTTAGTTATGTCTGATTTTCCATCAAGGAAATGGTCTCACCCCTGAGCACATTTTTATGGACCATTATCCTCAGGTGACTATCTACTTGTCATCATAGACGAGTACACCAGATTTCCTGAGGTGATTAGATCCGCGTCAGCTCGGACAGTTATTCCATTCTTCGACAAGATATTCTCATCAAGAGTTATCCCAAACTAGTTGAATACAGACAACGGGACTCCGTTCCAAAGCGAAGAATTTAGAAGGTTCGCTGTCAACGAAGGTTTCCGCCATCAGCGGGTAACGCCATACTGGTCAGAAGCCAATGGCGTAGCAGGAAGGTTTATGAGAACCATAGGAAAAGTCTGCAAGTGCGCACAAGTAGACGGTAAATAGTAGCTGTACCGTTTTCTGAGAAAATACGTTCGAAGGATTTAGAAGGTTCGCTGTCAACGAAGGTCTCCACCACCGCCCCGCACACATCGACAGGCCAATAGCCAGTAACTGTCTTCGTTGGTGTACCATTGAAGACGAAGCTACCCGAAATGGATGAAAGACTCCATCAGAAGGATCAGATGACAAAAAGACAAGATGATAGTATGCAGAGGCTCGGAGAAATATAGTCTGGCGTTGATATTGGAGACAGTGTTGTTGAAGAATGTGACACAGCAAGGGAAACTAGTGCCACAACTCCAGCATCAGCCTTTTGAAGTCAGACAGAGAGGGTGCAATGCAATGCAAAGTAAAAGTGAATATTTGTGTTTATGTTAACCAAATGCTTATTAATATTATGCAATCTTTCCGCATAATCGAACAGTTTTTGTAGTTTCATGCGCACTAAATATGTTTAGGCTTACCTGCGTATCAACTGCGGTGCATCTGTACACAATATAAATGTGTTGACACAATTATAGGGTGATTATATCCCGCCTTAACACCGAGTTCAAGTTACTTACATTTGATCAAAAAGACACATCATGGCTTCCACTGCAGTGGTTTAAGTCGTGTCTGCAGTTGGAATAAATAACCGGCTCTTTTACATAGTTCGCGTTGATACTGGTTTTCCAATACAGTGTTTGAATATGATATTAGTACACCATTGTTTGACCTGCGCCGTGTGTTAGTAGTACTTTGCAATACATCATCGCTTAAATTCGTTTAATATTTTTACCTCGTTTGCGCACCGATACTTGGCATACCGTATTGTTGTCTGTGTGTGCGCACACGCATTTACATCCAGCATACAGCCTATATCGTATATATTGAACGCATTGTGAAGCTATTCAGAATTGATTCCATGGCACCATATAATGCAAACGTTGACACGTGGTTTGAAAAGACCGCTCATATTTTCGTGTATTGGCTATATCGCATTCGGAGAGAACGAACATGAACAGCTTCCATTAGCATCGTAGTCAATACCCTGGCAACTCCATATCCGGGCTATATTAACCGCACCACTAGAATGCAATAATGTGTGTAGAATTGGTCAGTTTCATTATTACTGTTATTATTTAAGCGCTGCTGGACATGGCTTCAAACTGCACACCCGGTGTCCAGCAGCAAGGCCAATCAGACGTCCCTAGATACGTGTTGGTTGAAGTTGTCGTTGAAAGAAAACAAACAAAGAACTGAAGTCAGTTTATCGTTACAAGCCGCACTCAACGCAGATGACATATCCATGAATAAATTACACATCACAAGTGCATCTACAAACAAGAAACGGTAACAACCGGAGATCGTCCCTTCACAGAGTTTCCACCTGAGCAGTTGGGTTTCCGCCATACACGTTCCTGCAAAGCGTGGCCGCGTTTGGCCAGTCTACAGAAATTCACAACGTTCACAATGGCGTGCCCACAACTATAAAGATAACATAGCGATTTCGTAAAATTACGCAATACGACATATACAGTAATGTGGATTCTAGTTAATAAATAAATCAAGTATAGACGAACGGCACTGATACGCCACACCACAATGTGTGTAGTGAGGGTGCCTTTCTCGTAACCATGTCGTTGTGGATTTGTCGACACGTGGCAAGTTTGTTGGTGTTTCATGGCACTGCGTTAATGAACACATTTGCATACAACCATTATAACTTCACCGGGCACAAAGGAGCGGATTATTAACAAGTCGTTTACGTATATCGTCTGTCCAGAAACTGAATCAACAGGACAATCCACGTTGACTTCTTGACGTTTCTAAACACCGTAAATGCATATCGTGATCTAGCATTTGCACTGCATGCTTTCTAAAGGTAGGCATCTTAATTTGCAAAATACAAACCACACTACAGACGTTGAAAGGATAACACTCACTGTTTTAGCCAGTGGCAAGACCTTACCATGCAGATTTAGGGACGATTTAACCATTTGCATCGTATGCTTTTAAAAGGCAGACGTCTTTGTTGGCAAAATAAAAAATCCACCTGTGGTGATTATTTTGAAACAATGTTTTTTCTTACTAAGCATGTACAGATTTGGGACTAATTTAATTGATGGCTCAGGTAGAAACGCAAATCTAAAGCAACCTTCCAACAAATACCATAAAGCCAATGGCGATGTCGTCGTTCACCCTTGTTGTCTGGTCCCAATGTTTCTCCCATTTCACATCAATTTTACAAACGCATCCCGTACCCCAGAGTGCATATAGTAAAGCCTTCAATAATAACCTACTGTAGAACCACAATCATTTTATAAAGATAAAATTATTACCAAACATTAACTTACAAATTAACATACAATATCCTAAGAAAAATATGTTGTGCGTACAATCGTGTGTAGTGGCTCGTATTTTTATATATCACCACCGAATGACCGACAGCATTAGATACCATAAACCATAGTGTATTCAATAACAGTCAAGAACGAAAGATTTTTCCCTCACCTATTTGAATTGACCAAAGCACGAATTTCCAATATAACTGCACCAGTAATTTCTATGAAATATACACAAAATTACAAATGGGTGTGGCTCAAAATATTACCGGTAGGTTTGTTTAGATACGAGAAATGTAAAAATGTCATGCAGTATGCGACTGCAATGTTTTACACTGAATGCTTACTGCATGACTAGACTGCGGCATATTACAAACACTATCAACTTCTAAATAAATAATAAAATGTTATGCCATTGACATATTCTTAAAAAATCTCACTGCAGAGTTACTTATTATATCGACTGTATTTTTGAGAATGATTAAATATTTATGTTGATGTTTCAATTACTTGTATCTCACAAACAATAGTCTACACCATGACAATAAATATCTTGCATACGTCACTGACTTGACCACTTTGACTTGAAATACCGGTGGACCACCGGAACCACTGTACGTGCATCACAGAGATAAACCACAAAAATAGACTTAATGCAATGCCTGTTATACTGCGACGACTTTTACGAATGAGAATTTAGAAAATGCAAAAAAATCTGCTATTTCTCTGAGGCGTGTTCATTGCTTGTCAGACGATGATTTTTCTTTCATGGAGTCAGAGTCTTGAAGTTCTTCAGCCGCCCGTTTCTCCTGTTTGCTTTTCTGGATACCTTCCTCCACTTTCTGTTCTGCCTCCAGCAGTTTTGTGATGTCTGCCATCTGCTGTGGGCTGATCTTCACGTTCTCGCGACCCAGCAGTTCAATCACCTACAATCATAAACGCAACATTTTTTTAACAATCAAACACCAGCAATGCAATGAATAAAGTAGCCTGGGACATCTTCACCACCAGGGCATCTGACTACATCAGTATCCCTGGCGCCACCAGGGTTCTGACTACATCAGTACCCCTGGCGCCACCAGGGTTCTGACTACATCAGTACCCCTGGCGCCACCAGGGCAACTGACTACATCAGTATCCCTGGCTGATCGACCTGCTGAAACGTTGAAGTTTCAGTTGCTGTGTCGACCAATAGCGACCGTCGCACAGATCTACGGGGCTTGCAAATGGGAACTTAACTTTAATTGGTAGTGATTTTGAAGTTTGGGCATGAGTGTGTCTAGTTCGCAGAAACACGTCAACCAAGACAGCAAGGACAAAGCACAAATAATTCAGCGTTAATTTGATGTGGGATAAACTGACAAATCCATGTTTCAACAGTTCTATTTGCCAGGGGTGGTGCAGTACTACTACTACCTGGCTAGAGAGGATGGTAGTGGCGACAGCTTTTCATTTATTATATTTTCCCACTCCTATGTTGGTAGGTATAAATTATTCTTAAAATATATCAATGATTTGGAAGATGATATATCAAGCAAGATACTGACATTTGTGGGTTAAATAAGTGTTTAGAAACATTAAAAGTAATGTAGTTAAACTATATTTACAAGATGACCTAGACAAATTAGTCAAATGGTTTGAAAACTGGTAGATGTTATTCAATTTTAGGAAATGTAAATGTCTACCCAGAACACTGGAACTTGGCTATAAAATGTGAGATACAGTTCTAGGAACTATCATCAAAGAAAAGGACTTTGGAGTAACAATTAGTGCTGACATGAAATGTTCAGAGTAGTGCTGGATTGCAGCTTTAAAGAGTAATCAAATTCTTGGGTTCACTAGGAGAAATATAACATGTAAGAAAACATACCTAATTATACTGCGTATAAAGCAATAGTTAGGCCTAATTTAGAATACTATATATATGCTTGGAGGCCATATCGTAAGGACACAGATAAGCAAGTGCTCCAGTTCACTCAGCTGTATAAATGAGTACCTGGCAATAGACAGAGGATATAAATAAATGAGTAGTCTTTGCGCAGCAATTGTGGCGACGCTGAATACTTCCCAAAGAAAACAAGTTGGTGTTCGAATGAACAGGTCTGCCAGGGGGTGAGGTGTAAAGCGCTTTGACCATGCATGAAACACCAGGGTACAAATCGATTTGGGTAAATTTAAAGCTTGGGCAATTTTGTTCAGTCCTCATTGTCTCACTAAGCTGGGCAACTTTGTTCAGTCCTCATTGCCTCACTAAGCTGGGCAACTTTGTTCAGTCCTCAATTCCTCACTAAGCTGTATGAACAAGTACCTGGCAACAGACAGTGATGGGATTATTAGAACAGCTTTCACACAGTTGAAATGATATTTGCGTGAACAGCTCTGCCAGGGCAAATTGAAATGCCCTCTGAGTAATGAATGCTGGGAGTGGCATAGTACAAATTTAACACTGCTTCATATGATACCTGCTAGCTAAGTGGTTCAATAATAAAACGTCAACCTTGAGCGCGTTGTTGATGTCGATGCAACCGTCCTTGTCCTGGTCAAGAACCTCCATGATTCTCTGCAGCTTAGTGTCATGTGACACTTTCTGAAGTCGACGGATTGCAAGCAGCAGCTCGTTGATACTCACAAGATCTTCCCTGCGGCAACAGATGATCACAGAATTCTGGTAGTCAGTTTTTAAAGAAACACATTCTGATCGTTTTATTATAAAATCATACTTCGTAGTAAAGACCATATTTATTTTAACTGCTTGACCACCCACATGTGTAAAGAACTGCCTAATAGGCGGACTGGGATAGCCATGTAGTTCTTATTTATTAAAAACAATTGTTCCTATGGTATGGAAATATATTATATATAATCAATTGTATTATGTAATGATTATTAGTTACATGGATTCTCCAAATCTATATAACCCGGTCCACCCACCCGGTATATAACCCGGTCCACCCACCCTCTCTGGTCCGCCTGTTAGGCTGCCCCTGCTACATAGTGGTAAAATAACACTAAAACATTGTGGGTCATTAAAATATATTTATATATAATTCATACTACATAACATATTCTGTAAAAAAAAATCGGACTTTGTACATTTCATATCGCTCTTCACAATGGAGGGTTTCTCAAAAGTATAATCTTTATGTCGATAAAAATTATGACAAGGAAGAGTGTTAAACCATGAAGTGAGTGTTAAACCATGAAGTTTCCACTCACTTCTCTTCGCTGATTTTATCAAGCACTGTCTGACGGAGATCTGTATCATCACGAAGTTTCTGATTCCGTTTGATTTTCACCTCCTGCATTTCGATGTTCTCGAGGAGCGTGTCTTTCTCAGTGTTCAGCGAGGTCATGACAGTGTCCATCTGAGAGATCATTCGCTCCACCTGCTTCGACAGACGCGTCGCCCCCTTTGACTCTTGCAAGATACTTTCTTCAGCTCCCGTCGCCACAATGACTTCTTTCAGATCTTTCAGGTCCTGTCAAACATACAAATGATGTCGCCTGTATACTTGACTGAATAACTGAACACTCACAATGTGAAAAATTATCAATATTTTAAAGTACTAATTCAGGGGGTCTGAGAATTAGTACGCTCTGTACAAATAGGTAAATGTCAAACATCATGAACAGTCCCTAAAATGGGCATGACTTTTTTATAGTAAGCACTTTGTAAAACAAACCAGACGTTCTTGGTGTGTTCAATTTGTGGCGTGCAAAACCATGTAACTTGCTATAGTTAAACATGTTCAACGGGTTACCCTCGGTTATAAATGCTGTGTATCACAATCGTCATCCTTATGTCTTGTCACCTAGCTTACATGTGAGAGATGGGCTAAATGAGAAACCTCGAGGGGTTATGACCTACTGATCTCTATGATTTGTGACCTCTTGATGGATCATGACCTACTGACCCCTTAAGGGGTTGTGACCTACTGACCCCTTAAGGGGTTGTGACCTACTGACCTCTTTGTACTCATTGACGTCCTCCTTGAGAGCAGCAAGCTCCTGTTGCTCCAGCTTCAGTTCCATCTGTTTATCTGCGACATGCTCCAGCGCATCTTCCAAGTGCTCCAGGTCTTTGCTTGAGATCTCCTCCACTAGGTCGTACATGACTGAATCAAAGTGAAAAAAAGCTTACACACCGGAGGCAAACATAATCGTTCAATAATAATAATAACAAAGCATTTTTTATGCAATCAACAACGCAAGCCAGATGTAAAGATATGAAAAGGCCAAATGAATGACGTTTATTAAGAGTATGCCTAATGGCATACTCTTCCGATTAAGAGCATGAAATGTGGACACTGTAACCATATGCCAAGCCTGTGGCTGAGCCTCAAACAAAGCCGTCTGGACACAATGCTTCCAGAGCCCACACTTCGACATAGCAATACGGTACATGTAGTAATATTCCTACAACACAAGACAATTCATGGCATTGTCACCAGCACATTAAAACATTAACCCAACACCGACAATACTCGACACAATACCTATTTGCATATACTGCATCACTGTTAAAATGCCTACTCTATATATTATATATAAAAGGTGGGGCCATAACGCCACCATTCACCGAAACCTGTGAACACCCCACCAATATGCCATTTATCTATTCTGAAATGCAGTAGAAACACACAGAGCAATGGATTTAAATATGTTACGTACAAATGCATAGCTTAGCGAATCAAGAAAGGATATGGGTAAAATACGTAATACAATAAGTGAACAAAACTAGTCCAGTTACAGTGTTCGTGGTCTCGTGCTTCACGAGCCATTAAAGGTTCCTCCTTAATTAGACTTTTTTGCTTGTCTCATTCCAAATTCATTTTTGCGAAAAGTCAAACCTACCTAGCATCCACTACAACATGCTGGCTCAGTTGTGCAACTTTTGTATGTAGTTTTTGTGAAATCGTGATACAAACTATCAAATTATTTACATGGAAATGCTAAAACTCACGAATTTCACCCTTGGAGAAATTTTATAACTTTGTCATGTGATCGGGGATAAGTTGGAAGTCATACCCATGATCAGCCTTGACCCCATAAAGTGTTTACCGTTTTGGATATCCACTATTTTGAACCTTACCAGATCTAACGGCTAAAGTTTCAATGATGTGAAAAAAATATGCACTTTTTTAATAAACCGACTGCGGATATTACTTAAGCTGTTCACACGCTATATATTAGGACATCAATGAACTGGATTCACGGTAGACTAAATCAGGGGTTCCTAAACTGTGGTCTGCGGGATGGTTTGAGGTGGTTCCAAGGGACAATGCAATGTCCACGTTAATTGTGTGTAAAAAAATCCTTTAACCCATTAGACCCCGCAAACTGAAATAAGCATGTGCTGTTTTCCCCGGTCAACTGCGAAAGATTCTGAAAATTATATATATAATACATTTTGATTTAATAAAAATCATCAAATTTGCAGTACAGTGGGCTTCAGTGGCTTTAGCAGCCTCACGGGTGGGCCTCAAGGAAAAAAGTTTGAGAACCCCTGGGCTAAATCAGTTGAGGATGGAGTTTTAATCAGACATTGCTCAAATAAGATGTTTTAAAAGCACGTGTAGAAAGAGAAACATGTGTAGTGCACATATGATTCAGCTTGTCGTGAATCCAGCTCATTGATGTCCTAACATTTAGTGCGTGAATAGTTTAAGTAATATCTCCAGTCGATTTGATTAAGAAGTGCGTAGTTTTATCAAAATAATCGAAAGAATTGTCATCGTTAGATTTGGTAAGGCTCAAAATACTGGCTATCCAAAATGGTAAACACTTCATGGGGTCATGGCTGAACATGGGCGTGACTTCCGTCCTCTCGCTGATCACATGACAAAGTTATGAAATTTCACCAAGTGTAAATTTTGTGAGTTTTCAGCATTTCCATTTTCACTTCAATAAATTATGAATGCAGAATTAAATAATTTAATAGTTTGTCTGATGATTTCACAAAAACTACATACAAAAGTTGCATAAACGAGCTAGCATGTCGGAGTGGATGCTAGGTAGGTTTGAATTTTTGCAAAATTAATTTTAAACAAGACTAACAAGCTTTCACAGCCAACCCAGTACTGATCAACCTACATAAAGACCAAACTTGTTATTTAGATTGTAAATTACCTGATCTAATTGAATTCTTTTGATGATTTCAACAAAAGTATGCACTCTTATTAAACCGATTGTGCATATTACTTAAACTATTCACACCCTACATATTGCTTAAACTATTCATATTCACACACTACATATTACTTAAACTATTCACGCACTACATTACTTAAATTATCCACAAACTACATATTACTTAAACTATTCACACATTACATATTACTTAAACTATTCACACCCTACATATTGCTTAAACTATTCATATTCACACACTACATATTACTTAAACTATTCACGCACTACATTACTTAAATTATTCACAAACTACATATTACTTAAACTATTCACACACTACATATTACTTAAACTATTCACTCACTACAGATCAAGTATCAACAAACCTGATTCTTGTTGGGCTAAATGAATTGTTGAGGCAGCTTTAATTAGATTGTCATAAATTTTGTTCAGCTATATCAATCAGAAAAAGACAATCCTGTTTACCTTCGTCTTTTTTTTCCATGACAGGTTGTGCGATATCTTTCATCAACTCATCGGCTGGAATCTCTGGTTGAGGGGTCTCAACTGCCAAGGGCGGCACTGGTTTGATGTCTTCGGGGGTAATGCTTAGCTTCTCCAGAGATTCTGTTGTCTCGACCTTTTGGGGAAATATCACCTATTATCACAAAATGAGCCATAAATGTAAACTAACACCTCCATTTCTGATAACACAATTGAAAAAATTGTTTAAACAAATACTGTAAAAACATTCTACAGGTATATATTACAGTTGTATACGGTAACCGCATAACAATTTTAGAGCATCTATAGGAAGTAGTCTTAAAATAGGCTCATGTCATTTGAAATTCAAGATGGCCATCATGCTAAGGAAAACTTCTGAAAAATTTAAGTTTTATTTTCACATGCCTTACAATCTCTGGAAGTTTCAGTTCTTTGAGTTAAAGAATAAACAAGACTTACAAATGTGGAAGTCATTTATAGAATAAAGCTGCTCAATATTCTGCAACCAGAAAACTTATTTGCTTCCTGGTTTCAAATGTGGTGGCAAACATTAGCTACAGTGTCTCAAACATAACTTTTGATTCCTGTCATGTAACTGCTAGTGAGAGTTCCTATATTACCAATTATGATAATCACAAAAATCAGCTGCCTTCTTCTAAATACTGTCTTTAAACAATTTCAATAACTGGCTTGTAAAGTGGACATTGGTGATCAGAACCAGACATATTTGTAACGGCAATGTTGCAGAATTATCCTAGGATCATGTTTTTCTTCATTGAAGTAGTGTGATCCTTAGATGTAGAAAGAGAAGGGGGGAGGGGAGGGGAGGGGAGGGGAAAGGTGTTTTACAGTTTAGACATGGGGCTGAAGCCTGGCCTCGGAAAGAGTCCGGGGTGATTGCAGACACTACTTCTCGAGGCAGGGTATCATTCCAGTTAAACATACCTGTCTCTGTTTTTCTGCCTGCTCCTCCAACATGACCTTCTCCTCAATCTCCTCCCTAATGGCCTCCTCTTCCTTCTGAATGATCTCCAGTTTCGTCTTGTTGTCAACGCGATCTCCAGACACCTCAGAGATCTTCACTTTTGCCTCTTCCATCTACACAGAAAGAAGTTGTCTTTAATTATTAATCTCAGATGGCATTTATGTGGATAGAACTGTCCAAGGTGTAATGAAAGTGTTCATTTAATTGTTTTTGCAAATTAAGGTAAGAAATGGGTCAAGAAATTTATGAATAAAAAATATGCGATGTATGGTGAAGATGGAAATGTTCTCATATGTTGGGAAATTTATCAGATAATGGGACATAAACCCAAACTGTGATCAACATTTTCAGCAGTCAAACTAGAGACAAACTATGTTGAAAAGATTTTATATTAAAAAAAAAACTAATCAACTAATCTGATCAAACCATTTCAGATATACCTGGTTACAAAAAACACCAAAAAAATCCAAGATGGCCACCATTTCCATGACAATGATGCATCATTAAAAAATTCCCATTTTGTATTTTTTATTACTGACATTGCGCATAAAATGTAGGATTAATTCCTAAAACCTCTTAGAATTCGTACCAAAGATTAGTGACGACTGCGAAACTCGCACGACATACCGTGGTCTTGGGAAGTTCCCGGATGGTGGCAACGAGCTGCTCGCTGGGAGACAGCCTCTCGGGGATGTAGAGGGTGCGGGAGAGGAGGAGCAGGGAGGCCGGTATCTTCTCGTTGAGATGCAGGTCCAGCCACTGCTCTAGCTGCAGCTTCAGTCGTGTCTTTGGCACGCCAAACGACCGCATGCCCCGCATCCTGCTCGCGTCCTGAAGCTCCCACTCTGCCAGCGAGTCGATTCCTTCCTTCTGGATCATCTGCAGATTAACCCATTCAACACCGGATGTTAATTCTGGATGCTCTGTGGATTAATAAACTTGACGCTGGATAATAATTCCTTCCTTCTGGATTAACCCATTCAACGCTGGATAATAATTCCTTCCTTCTGGATCATCTGCAGATTAACCGATTTGACCCTGGATATTAATCCCCTCCTTACAGATCATTTGCGGATTAACCAATTCAACACTTTTTTTCTATTTAATTTGAATGATTCGACTTGGAACATCATGTTTACATTGCATGTTGACCAGCAAAGAAGATATTCATATACAGATAACAATCAAAATAATTTTTTGGTGGTTCTTTAAAACACCTTTGAGCAGTCAAGATGTTACAATATTTATACTATATAGGTTACGATAACAAACAATCAGTCAAGATGTTACAATATATATACTATATAGTTTACGATAACAAACAATCAGACTTTGTGCATTTAAGCAAGAGGACGTACCAGATCGTCAGCCTCGAGCTGTCTCAGTTTGAGTTGCAGCTGGAACCGAAGTAGAACGGATGGACCGACAGTAGGAATCTCGAGCAGACGACACAAGGCGACGAGCTGGGGATACTGGAGGTTGTCGAGGGTGATCTCATCCTCGAACAGCTTTGAGTACTTCATAATCTCTGTGTTGGATGTCGGCTCCCCTGATGTCCTGATCTGGCAACAGTAATGTCAACGCATCGTAATGTGACGGTGAGCATAATCATACTGTGACGGTGTCATAGTGAGCACAACTGTAATGTGACGGTGAGCGTAATGTGACAGTGAGCATGTGACAATGACAGTAATGTGACAGTGAGCATGTGACAATGACCGTAATGTGACAGTGAGCATGGGACAATGACCGTAATGTTACAGTGAGCATGTGACAATGACCATAATGTGACAGTGAACATGTGACAATGACCATAATGTGACAGTGGGCATGTGACAATGACAGTAATGTGACAGTGAGCATGTGACAATGACTGTAATGTGACAGTGAGCATGTGACAATGACTGTAATGTGATGATGACCATAATGGGATGGTGAGCATGTGATAGTGAGGGTAATGTAATGGTGTTTAACATGATGTGTAATGCCATTATGCGAAAGAATTTACTTTGATTGTTAGGTCATAATTGGCAAAAGCGTAAATAGCCTTATGCCATATTATATACAGGCAAAGCCACTTTTGTCCCCCTTTTTTGCTAAGTCTGACTGGGGCAAATAAAAAATAATTGACTAGTTTCTCCAATGATTTCATCAAAACTAAATTGAGGATGGAGTTTTAACAGTATTTCCAGCAGCGATCGCCCCAAACACCCTCACGTCAGTGCACTGACCTTCTCCATGAACTCAACGAACTGTTGCGCCGATTCCCCCTTCGCACCCTTGCGTTGTATGGCCGTCTCTTCAATCGTATCCTGAAGAAACTTGGCCATCTCCAGCTTCACCTTGAGAAGGTTGCGCACTTTCTCCACCTGGTCAAATATGTGGCACAAAACAATCACCAGTACATAGCCTAGCAGCAGCGGCAGCAGCAGCAGCTATGGTAGGCTGTGCATGACCTCTAGGTGCCGTGTCATAGTTCATCCACTGTAACTGTTTCTGTCACAATGAATATATTTCCCATAGATCGAATCTTTATCAGTGTTGTAAAATTTATCATTACTGCTAATTTTTACACATGGTTTATGGTGAACTCATTCATTCTTACTGCAATGGATGGGGGTCCAATTACAATTATTAATTACAATGGTCAAATACAATTATACAGCTCATAAAAACTCTATTACAGTGTTAAAAAAATCAGCTACAATTATGCTGTGATTGTAATTAATTACAAATTATGCAATTACAACTGAACCCAACCCTGGACGCTCGTTATTAAAAATCAGACATTTACTAAGTGAACATCAAGGGAAGGAGTAGTCTTACAGGGAGAAAATTCAATGTGTGCACATTCCATCTGAGGCACTACTTCCGCCTGAATCCAACTCAGCTCACGGTTGGGAGTCTGTACTTTTTCAAAAATGTTATGCACGTCCTCAATAATCTGGTTCTCATATCATTTCCCTACAGGCACTATGCACACTACGTGCTGGAAAGGCTATACCAGTGGCGCCACACTGTGGACTCGGCGCTAGTTTACCAATCAGAAGCAACTGTGTCCATTTCGCACATAAGATTTCAGGCCGAACCATGGACTAGTTTCTTAGTGGCTGAGTTATGAGGGTGAAACAAGAAGTCTCAAACTCCCGGGATGCCTGAGCCTGCCCAATCCCTGAACTCACCTTCTTGTCCGCCTGCTGGAAGGTGCTGGGAAGCATACTTGGGAAGAGCTTGAGAGCGACGGGAAGAAGGAACTCCATGAACGGAATGATGATGAAGACGAGGAAGGGAACAAGTCGGAACATGTCCGCCGTCGTCCGCACCAACTGCAAAACACAACAACAGTAAACTGCACAGAGTATTCCCCACTGGATGACCACGACTTCAGTGTACAAAGTCTGATAAGTTGATTGCTTAAATGTGTATTAATGTCATTTAATGAACAACATCACAACAGCTGTTGACAATTCCCAATACAAATGGGCAAAGTTTATTGGAATCAGGCATTCATGGGATGGGCATATTATTATCCATAAAAATATGTTCCCTTCCCATGCAATGTAAACATGTACAGTATTTGCCAGATATTAAACAGATAACGGTCAAAGTATATATTTTAAATATGGTCATTAAAACATAATATATATATATATGGATGGTGAAGATGTTAGATATAGTTTATAATATATATATATATATATATATACATACATACA
>SDWI01000534.1:325956-373687 GCA_009193005.1 Lamellibrachia luymesi
AGGAATGTGTAAACAAGCCGACTGCGCATGCGCGCTTACGTTTTCGACCAATCAGCGAGCATTTCGCAACTTCCATAGCAACAACAGCACTTAGTTGCTGGATAAATTATGTATAATAGGAGCTGTTCCATTGGTCTAGAGTAAGAGATTCCCAATCACACGTGTAGTTGACGTCATAAGCTTTCCAGCCATGTATAACTTGGGGTTTCCCACTTGTAAGCGAGCGAAGACAGTCGATCAAAAACGCGTAAAAATGGCTTTGTTTCAGACGTCTCAACCTGCTAATCAGGGGCTTCAATAAAGTGCTAAATATTACTAGTTTGAACAATCTTTCAGCTTATATAAATGGATTTATGGAAAGATTGATAATTTCGCTGATCGATTCCGTCGTTAACCCATTTTCAACAATTCGAACGTCACCATGCGTTTTAGGTTCCTGCGCCGAACTAAATCTAGCGAGAAGCGCCTGGTTTTGAGGTGGCGCATCACATATATATATATATATATATATGGGTGGTGAAGATGTTAGTATCTAGATATAGTTTATAATATATATCTTAATTTTACACACACAAAAACAGAATCTGTACCCTTAAAATGAAAGGCAAAATATGGTATTTAGCATTTAGCACATCATATACATACATCAGAAAATCACTCAAGCATAAATCCAGTAAGGTTGGCAGAACCTTCAGTTTTCCTCGAATCATATATCTAAATGTGTTGGGTTACTCAGCAGCAGAGAGTATTCAAGAGGACGTCTGCATAACAACCCACCCGAAGACCAGCACCTTTTAAACAAAAACATTTCTTACCTGTCTGCGTTCTCGCCTTGTCAGCGACTGCCCGTTAAGTACTCTCCAAATGTACTTCCGACATACGTTGACGTCAATAAAGAGCAGCTTGAAGCCGTTATAGTAGTGCTTCAGTTCAGCAACGACCTTTTGTACAATCGTCTTCTTTGGTGGTGCCGTTGTGACCTCTACTGAACTGGAGCTTGCTGTGCTTTTCTCAACCTTCATTGCGACATCTGGCGTCGATTGTTTTTTCAATGTGGCGACCAAACCACTGGGGTCTTTCGAGTCATCTTTTGTTACGCCTTTCTTTGTTTCAATTTCACTTTTAAGCACATTCACTGTCTGTTCGACTTTTGACTCGTCCTTCCGCAGACCACCACTGCCCTCCGTGTGCAACATGCGAACTACAATGTCTAGATTTGTGCATGCGAGTGGCGTATATTGTGACAATAAATAACTTTTGTAGGCGCCTCCTGACGGCCGTCCATTACGTCGATAAGCGAAGATTACATGGCTTGACCCATGATGGTCAGAATACGAGTCTGGTAACAGACCGAGGGGTGACGTGTCCAGTCGTCTTGTCTGGACAGACGCTCGCCTGTTTTGTACAGTCCCGCACTGATCACACAAGATTGACTCCGTGGCATCAGTGCGGCCCAGTAGGCAACAACTTGTGTGGATGTGCTTTCGATGCTGACCAATGCTACTGAAATTGCTCAACTTGAGTCTACAAAATAACGATGTAGTCATGTTGTAAAATTAAAAGAAATATTTCTTATCTCAATTTATGCAGGATTAGTCAAATAAAACCTATTCAAATATCAACACATAGAAATATGTAGTCAATTTAGAATGATACTGTGCTTTCACAAACCCTAAATATTTATATCATAAATTACATTAGCATTATATTTCAAAGCTGCTATTTTTTGCTTTTTTGTAATAGTAATACTTCTACTAAATTAATCAATTAAATCATTAAAATGCAGCTCGATATTTTATTACTAATTAAGGTTCATACATATACAACAATGAAGGAATTCCTTCAGATTTATTTAAAGTTAGTTTCAATATGTAAACAAAACCTATGTAAACAAACCCTGTGTAAACAAACCACACGTAATCAATCCATATTATACAAAAAAACTATATGCAAATAAACCATGTAGCTATATGTATGATTTTAACAAAATGATGTGCTGCTTTATTAAACCGACTGCCTATATTACTCAAAACTATTCACACACTACAGATTCGAACATCAACGAACCTGATTCTGGATGGGCTAAATCAACTGATAGAGGAAGAGATCGGAGGTCAACATCAGGCCTGGACTTCTCAGAGACACAAAGGGTGACAGACGACAGGAAGAGGTGGAGACACTCCAGGTTAAGGGATTGATGATTGATGATGATGTAACCAATTGAGGAGGGAGATTTAAATATACACTCACCTTCGACATGTTGCAGCTGTCCTATAGATGTGTCGTGGTGTTGTCATAGCCTGTCTCTGAAGGGACCCTGTACAATGGTAAAGAAAGATTCATGTAAGAATTTAAATTAAGAAACACAATGAGAATTATCACAAGAACATCATAAATTAATGACACATAAAATATGTATGATAAAAAGTATGGGTAGTGTGCTTATATACTTTTGAACTACAATCTAAATCTTCTTCCTTTAATGTCAGAGTATAACATTCAATAACGAAGACTGCCAATATACACGACATGTAAAGCTACCCACAAAAAGAACCACAATACTATCCAAAATCATGATCTTTCCCCATATTTAGTGGCTTGCAGTTCTGTTAATTGCCCAGTTATCTAAACATTCATGAAATGGTGAAGAAATAAAAATTCTATAAACCAGACTGACAGTCAACACAGACACACCGAATCATGGATGAAGAATGATGCAAAAATATTAATATTGTTATAATACTTGTTCGTGGAAAGACAGCACAACGAACAGCTTAGTTTTCTACAATTAAATAACTTAAAGAGTTAACTGCATTTAGTCATTCACAACTGTATATATGCCATAAAACTGGTTTATCTCAGCCAAGCATATACCCACCTCAACAAAGAAATGTTTAAAAATGTGGTCTACAGAGCTTTATGTTTTACAAGATCTTAACATCACTTTCTGGTTTGCTGCAGTTCTTTCTGGAAACGAATGTGTTAGTTATTTTTTATGTACACATAGCATGAATCTGAAAACTTTTTTCCGTGACAGCGCAAAAGCCATGGATATTGTATGTAACAATCTGCTTTAACCAGTCTATAGTACACTATGTGCATAGTACAATATGGCTGTAACTACATTTTCTTTACGAGACTGTAGGACTAGTAATCACACAAGTTTACTAGTCCACCTTGGGCCTTCTAGTCCACACAATATTGTTTGCAAAACACCCTTTTAAAAAAATATGTTATCATTGTATTAACTAATCTTGTGTTTCTTTTGACACATTTGTTGCAGGTTGGACCATGTCCATGACTATCATTTTGTCAGACAACCCATAAGATGTTGATGCAACTGGAAGAAAACTTCACATATCTTGGATCTATCATCAGAAAATAATAACTAAATTAAAACAGTACATGCGTCGTTGTCATCCTCTCTTGATGCCATGCAGTGCATTATGTATACAAATATAGCACAGATATAACCTATTTTATTAGTGTCTGAAAACCAAGTATTTGAGTGACCACTAACTGATTAATCGAGCTGATTAATTATTAATGCCCAAACTGAGGCATGTTATGTTGTGCTTTCTGATGCATTTAGCTGCAATAGCCGAACAGCAAAAGTGATTCTGGGTGATGCAGGCTGTTGTTGATTTTTTGTGAAGTACTTGTACTCGTATGGTCATGTACTCATACTCGTACTTGTACTCGTGTTCAATGTATTCAGACAGTACGAGTACATTACAAGTACATTACCAGTATTTCTTCAATATGATATTGTAAAAATTATTTATTTTATCAAATCATCAACAACCATTACTTTTCTGCACTGATTGAAAGATGCAGCATCTTTTGGTTCTCTTTTGGTTATCTTTCCAGTGACAAATCCCTAGTTAATATCCACAGTTGTGCTAGTTACCAGTTCAGGTTTGTTTGTTTAATGAAGCCAGGAAGTCCACAATGAAAGGGTCATTCATCAGTTAGCCATAAAAGGTCTTGTTGCTCTAACAAGGGACTGTGCCAAGTACTTACAGGGGAGTCTTTGGTGACAGACAACTTGCACCAGTATTTTCTGGTGCCAATTTGTATTATGGTTACAGTACAAAGGGGATATTGAGCCCTGAACATTAGCAGGTGCTAATCCACCCTCTCAGCAAACATTAATGGACCCATGTCTAGATGGGCAAGAACACTTTATTGTGTACAATGGTGATTTGACATCTCATATATATATATATATATATATATATATATATAATAATAATTAATAAATAATTATATATATATGTATAAATAATTATTGATTAATTATTGCAGTGTTCAATGATTCATACATAATGTGTTAATTTTGTTAAGTTAGACACAGGGTCAATTCCATTACGGAATTGAAACTGATTTTCAAGAGTTAATTGGAATTGCTTGTATTGTTTATTTTAAAAATGCATTACTATATCATACAAGAAGTAATCGTACTTATATTCATGGAAACGTACTCGTGCATCACCAATGTACTGGTACTCATACTTTACTCAAGAAAATGTACTCAGCCTCAGGTCTGATACATAATGTCAAAGGCCTTAGGTCTGATACATAATGTCAACTGCCCCAGGTCTGATACATAATGTCAATGGCCTTAGGTCTGATACATAATGTCAATGGCCTTAGGTCTGATACATAATGTCAATGGCCTCAGGTCTGATACATAATGTCAACTGCCTCAGGTCTGATACATAATGTCAACTGCCTCAGGTCTGATACATAATGTCAATGGCCTTAGGTCTGATACATAATGTCACCGGCCTCAGGTCTGATACATAATGTCAACGGCCTCAGATCTGATACATAATGTCAACGTCCTCAGGTCTGATACATAATGTCAACGTCCTCAGGTCTGATACATAATGTCACAGGCCTCAGGTCTGATACATAATGCCAACGGCCTTAGGTCTGATACATAATGTCACCGGCCTCAGGTCTGATACATAATGTCAATGGCCTCAGATCTGATACATAATGTCAACGGCCTCAGGTCTGATACATAATGTCAACGGCCTCAGGTCTGATACATAATGTCAACGTCCTCAGGTCTGATACATAATGTCAATGGCCTCAGATCTGATACATAATGTCAACGTCCTCAGATCTGATACATAATGTCAACGTCCTTAGGTCTGATACATAATGTCAACATCCTCAGGTCTGATACATAATGTCAACATCCTCAGGTCTGATACATAATGCCAACGGCTGGTCAAACAGGTCTTGAACTCTTCATTGTCTAGCCAACATAAAACTTGATTGAAATAACCTGCCCTATTGTCTAGGGGCACTAATAATGGGAGGGATTACTGATTTGTTGTCACACTGCCAGGCAGGTGCCAGTAACTGGTTATTTGGGTCAGCTTGATTGGGCATCTATTAAAACAACTTCAAAGGAAGCGGGCAGTACCACTGATGATGTCAATAATAATAATGACAACAACAGTGTTTCGCCAATTTGGCAAAGAGCTCATATTTTGTTTCGCCAAATAGGAAACCGTTTCGCCTATGGCACAGCGCTAGCTTAGCAAGATGATAACAGCATATTTATTGGAAAGGGTCAATAGCTCTATATTAATTGTTGCAATTACCAGAAATTATATAAAAAATCCAGATATGCTACAAAAGTAACAAAACACATGTTAGCACAAAGCTAGCAATATATCCTATACAGCATACCAACAGTATAAGTACTATTAGTGTTACTGACTACAATAGGGGCATTCCGTTTCAGATCAACCAATGCATGTTGCACTCATATTTTTTAATTAAAAAAATGTTTACCAATTAATCCACATGTCAATATAACCACACGTCAAACCATAGCATAGGAATGTAGCTCGAATAGTTTTTGAGTTATGACCATTTAAAATTTGGCAGATTCTGTTGTTTTTGCAGATTTTCAGGAATCATGAAGATTTCTTGTTCGAATTAAAACACCAATAACTCAAAAACTATTTAAGCTAGAATTCTGAGATTTGGTATGCTTATTCTCCATTATATGTAGATAGCAACATACATACTATAGTTCCACATCTGTATATTAGTTCTCCCACAATGTTTTATGTGCAAAATTGAGCCAAGGAGTGATTTTAGACCAATATTTCAATAAAGCATGTTAGAACACAAATTAATCTTATTTGGATTAATAACACACCTACATATGTAGGTATGAGAATTTTTGAAGATTCTATGTTCATTAGTTTATGAGATACTGATCTCTAAAGTTAGTACACAGTGAGAAGTGGCAGCCCAAAATGCTATAATTATGGTCATTGAGCTAAAATTCCAATTTATTTATATACGAAAGGCCGGTACAATGTCGGTGTAATGTACTATATATGGATTCCTATTCAAATTGCTTATGTTGAAAAACATCACAGTTAAAGCATAACAAATAATTTCTTTTATTTAAATAATTTTTTTTACAATAAGATACTATAATAAAACAACATTTAAATTTTCTTTTCATAATTTATTAGTTGTACAGGAATACTGCAGACACACAAGTGACGTCACCTTGTTCATTACAGTTCAACAATAATCACACTTTAACATAATTGAAAATAAAACCACACACCGTCCTGCTTGCGACCAGACATTGTTCACTTGTCATCTGTTGCATTGAATTTTTCATTATGGCCAGCAGCTCTTATAGGTTGTGAAGATTTAAGATATTGAATGGGTATGAAAATATAGATAGAAATAAGAAGTTTGTCTCTCTCAAGAAAGATAGCAGAACTAGAGGACATGAGGTAAAGTTAGTAAAGGATCAGTGTAGATTGGATATCAGGAAGTACTCATTCTCACAGAGGACAGTAAATGAACGGAACAAATTATCTACGGATTGTATAACTGCTAGCAGGGTGAATATGTTTAAAAACAAGTTGGACACATATCTCAGGAGGGCGGGTTACACACAGAGGAACACTAATGGACTCTCCATAAGCCAATGGCTTCTTTGTCCACTTGCCATCGGGCCTTTGGCTTGGATGGCAAATCTTGTTAAAGATCATTGCACTGAACTAACTGGAGCCATCATTGTATTCACTTTCTGACTTACACCAATGGGATTAGTAGCCTAATAGCCAGGCTGTGCCAGACAGTAGCCATTGGGCCTACCAAGCAAACAATGGGCCTAGTGAGTAGTTACAGTGCAAGCAGTAGTAGTCAGCTGCCAAGGCTGACAGCAATACTCACATTGCCAAAGTATATTCACACCTAGGGGCTAGGATTAAGGGCAGTGTTAGGGCACAAGGTCCAAGCAGGAAATCCATATATTCACTTTAGTGAGCAGTATTACTATTAGGCAGGGTAATGTAAAAATTATTTGATTTAAATCGCCATACCAGAGAAAGATATTGCAAATTGATGTTTTTATCTAATCAATAAATTACAACACAATATGAAATCCTATACTCTTGAGTGCTGAATAAGCGTATTTATTTGATGACAAATGCCACCCTATACCCACCTTATTTGGCATTATACTATTATTAAATTTAAACATTTGTGCCAGCCTATATTCTCCGATAATCGTGGCAAATTATGCAGGGCATAATTGTTAGGAGAGGAATCCCTCTCACTCCCTATAGCTAGCGCTAATCAATCATCCACGGAGCGGTTTACCGCTCGCACTAAAATCACTGGCTCCCAACTAGAGTTGCATGTGGCTCCCTCTGACGGATTTCATCTTTTTGAACGACAGTCGTGAATTTAACGGGATCCTGTGCTTCTGAGGATCCTAGATTAGACCGTTCGAATTCCATGATTAGATAAATCCGTCAGAACCCTTAGTTCTCGGGAGCACGACATGGTGCATTATTAGATTAAACGCCTTAATCATCGCGTAAACCGACCGTAAATGGCCACCGTGCACAGCACCTCAAACCGGTTGTAACCGACTGGCAGCGGTTTTCCCTGAAACGGGCTTGCGTATACAGTTCAATAAAACTTTAATGTCCATTTAAAAATTCCCTGGTTTTTCAGATATAAAATGTGGTTACTATACCTGCGGTGACACAAATACGCAAATTTTTTTTATAAATATTCAGCAGAAAAAAAACCCAAAATACAGACAATCCGCGTGTTTTCCTAGGGACGCCTTGGCTTCGCGTCAAATAAAAAAATTGTTTTGGACGCTAAAAAGATAAATATACTAGTGATTTTTTTTTACTGTACTATTATTTGTTTTGAACAAGTTGCCCCCTCATACTGTTATTCGGCACTATACTATTATTAAATTTGACCGATTTGCCACCCTATACTTTTATTTGGCCTATACGTTTATTCGGCACTCAAGAGTAGCTGATTTTAATACCTATTCCATAACTAGTAAAAAAATTATGTAAATGTTGTTGTCAAATGCAAAAAAAACTTGAATACACAGTTCTAGATTATATATACCTGGGTCAACCAATGATCAAAACGTTGATGTCTCAGAATTTACATAAATTGTAACCAATGGATGAATAAGTGACTATACTTGAGCACTTCTGCAAAAAAACTAAGCATTTACATGCAAATTGTCTCTGTAATGTCCTAGTATAATGTGAACAAGGGGTATGTGCCCAAAATCGTACCCATTATGTTTTACATGTCTTCATATGCCTCTAACTTGAGAAGTTTTCAGGCTACATATCTGAATTTTTTTGAAAATGTAGACACATTGGTTTGTAGTTGGTACATAGTGAAAAGTGGCCTATATTTAGCATCAAAAAAAGCTATATGGCCATGAAGCTAAAATTCCAATTTGTTTTTTATATGAAAGGCAGTGCAGTGCCTGGGTAATGCACCGTATTTGGATTCCATATTCAAATCATCAAATGGCTTCATGTTGAAATAATATTTCAAACTTACATGTTTTGTGTTTTTATCTATTCAATAAATTACAACACTCTCTAGTCAGAAAGTTATGTAAATATTGTTGTCAAATGCAAAAACAACTTCTGAATACATAATTCTAGATTATATGTACCTGGGTCATTCCATGTGAAATCAACCAATGGTCAAAAAGATGATGTCTCAGAATTTACTATAACATTTTTTTTTACTATGTGACGATATTTGAGCACTTGTGCAAAAGAATTACGCATATACAAATTACTCTGCAGGCCTTTATGCAGCGACCCGTCCATCCGTCATTTCCACCCGTTCATTATGGATGGGCAAGAATTTGAGAAGACGGGCATAACCCGTCTTCGTATGGTAACGCCCATCCTACTACGTTTATATGATGGGCTGTAGGACAGGTGTCATCACAGGAACAGTATGTTTCGTATCAGGGAAGAACTAGCACGTCCGGTAGTTTGAATTCTAGGTAGCGTCATTACATATTCCTTGCCACTTGCAGGCATTGTTTGCAACGAGCAGTTAGTCTCGCTTATCCAACTCTCACTTGGCTTCGTGAATCTGCTGAGAAGAAAGTCTGGCAGCAGAGATGTGGTCTTGTTGTTATCCACTGTCACCACTCAATTTTGTGTAGGCGTTCCTGTGCCAGCAAGCAGCCAATCGTCGTCATTACCGAGATGCTACACTAAAAACTTTTATTGCCTGATTAAACTTTTCAGTCAGAGAATCGTATCAATATAATCAAAGTTTAAAGTTAATTCAAATTGCATCGAATCAACTGATAAAAATTAACTCTTATTTTATGACCTAGTCAAATGCCCAGATGACATCGTAATTAGCTAATTATGTATGCGCAATGAAAAATGAAAACCCGCGGAGCCTGGATAATTGAGGCTAGTGAGCAGTCAGCTAACGCTGTCGTAGAATTTTATGCTCCAAACTAGACTTCCAATCAAATGTATGCTCTTTTTGTGCCTGTGCGTAGCTCAGCGAATGAGGATCATAATTTATGAATGAACACTCCGTGGGTCGATGCATTTTCTTGATTTGCTGGTAGAGAGGTAAATGCAATGCATGGACTGTCAGTCAGGAAACAGCATGTTTGATTGGATAAATCCTCGGGGGATCACTCATCAATGTTAAGGGGGGATCACTCATCAATGTTAATCATATAAACTACTTACGCATATTTTACATGTAGTAAATGTGTATAATTCCAGGGAAATTAGATCTCTGAAAGGGATATGATTTCAAGGAATAAAATCCCCCCAAAATGGCTCTTTTACCTGTGTACTAAAATAGTATAGTGTCAGTATAGATCGTGGGAGTGATCCCCGGTGAGAAGTATAATTTAATATGATTCTACAATCATAACGAGACTACATTACCACTACGGTTACCGATAAACATTATCAATTATCGTTCATGTAGTCACGATGCCTCCACCAAAAATTCGAAGAACGAATGAGATAAGACATTTTTTAGAACCGGTGATTCGACACTGATGACCATCACATTGGAGACACCTCCGGCTACTGTATACAGTCACTACATGTGATGTTTTTAATTATTATGTAACTGTATTGCATGAGCAATTAAGCATGTATTTTTTTGGGGGTAATTACTAAGGTATTGTTTCATTTTTATAAATCATTTGATTTTTATCAGTACTTCGCCTGCTAGGAGTGAAACGTGAGCATAATTAATTTTTTTTTTTACATAAGTGTATGAGCATAATAATTCAATATTATAAATATTCATGATTGAGAGTTAATTTATTTTTTATATGCTTTTGACAGTGCTTTGGGTGTTGTTATTTTGTTTGAATCTGGTCACATAAATGACTTGTTGAGTCTTTTATAGGTGTACGACCTTGTGAAAATAAATATTATTCATTATACAAGTGTTACTATTATTTATATGACCATTATGTTTTAATGTGTGTCAAACTTGCAGGACGTGTTTCACACACTATGTATATAATAGGATATTAATAGCATTTCAAACATGCAGCAGTACATCATACAGTCGCCCACATGCATGTTCGGGTTGCGAACTTGCACGTGTTCGGGTTGCGCGCACATTTGGGTTGGGTTGTAAACATGCACGTGCGTTCGGGTTGCATGCGGGTTTGATCTCAGGGAATTTTTTTGGACTGGCAAAAACGTTATCCTGCATAAAGGCCTGTGCCCTAGAATAATATGAACAAGGGGTAAGCCCCCAAAATCGTACCAATTATTTTTACATGTTTTCATGTGCATCTAACTTCAGAAGTTTTCAAGCTATTTGCTGAAAATGTAGATATATTGATACCGATTGTGAATGTATACTGCGTGCACAAAAAATGGGAGAAAACATTTTTTTAAATGATTTCAGCAGCCTGTGTTTCGTTGTTGTGTAAGTAACACAACTTGTGTTACAGTACAACATCCAAATTGCTACTGTCTATTGTCAGGGCTACTAGCAGCTAAATATAGGAGACTTTTCACTATGCACCAACTTTGGGGATCAGTTGTTCTAACAAATGTTATTGTTGAAATATGGGTCTAAAATTGCCTGTTGGCTCAATTTCGCACATAAAAACACACAATTTCAATGGCAGATTGTGGGAGAACTAATACGCACATATTCAGAAGTGGAACTATGATTGCATGCTACTATCTCCATATGATGGATGAATGTCAAATCTCAGAGTTCTAGCACAAATATTTTTGAGTTATTGGTATTTTAGGGAGAACAACAAATCTTCACGATTCCTGAAAATTGAAATGGTCATAACTCAGAAACTACTCGAACTACAGTTCTATTGTTTGACACATAAGGTTATATTGACCTATACATCAACTGGTAAAAGTGTGGTTGAATTAAAAAATATGAGTGCAACAAGATTTTCTTATTTTGGTTGATTTAAGACAGAATGCTCCAATGTTCAGTCAAGTGTTCCATTCACTTGACTATTCACTTTGACCCTTTTACACTCTAGGCTTAGTTTCGAGTGTAAAAGGGTCAAAACAATCTATAAATACACAAAGGCAGTCAGGTGACATATATGCCTTGCCCATTCAATAACCCATGATTACACTTTGACCAGGTAAAAAGACCCATTACCTGGTATTAGTCATTTGTAGTCGACAGTAGTCATTACATTAGTAGACATTATACATAAATTCACTGTCTGACACATTATAATACATTGATAAACACGGTGACAGTGTTGGTTTGTGTAACCGCACGTCGCCGATTGCGAAAACCACAAAAGCACGTTTCGCATGTCCACACAAGGCAGGGTATTTACGACTTGCATCAGCGCCCTAGGAGGGTCACTGTCAAATACGCCACATGACGTAACATGATTGACAAACAATAACAATACTCCGCGGCAACAACATACTGTTCCATTCCTGACAATGGGTGGGACCTTCTTATGTCGGTATGCTGTACTAAATACACACCTTTTTTGCAACAGGATCCACGTACACGTATAAACCAGTGGCTTACGTTACGGAAATCACGTTACCAGCAATTGCTCAGAGCTTGGACGGCGAAGCGAGAGCTGCCTATGGCTATGTCTATGAGTCGCGGTGAAACCGGTACGACCCACCACGTGCCGCAGTAAGTAACTACATTCTTGCGTTGAATGACAGTACCTGGTATTAGTGCTGACGTTGACAGCAGCGTTCGACTTGATGCAACCAGTTGGAACGCCATTCTTCGGCAGGTTGCCGCATTAGTTTGTTGTCTTAAACTCACGCCGTCCTTCCCGGAGCTGCCGTCATCGATATTTGGCCATGACCTTCGGGCTACTGGGCAGAATGTATTTCTGCAGCCCGACCAGCTATATATGGATACAATGCAGCCGCTGGCGCTTAACCACAGTTCAACCGCCGGGTCTAGGAAGCCTTGTACAAATAACTTTCGTTCGTTCGTACGTATTTACATTATCAGTTTTATCTCTTTTATTCAATCTGAAGGGTGAATTAATCAACAGTGTAACATAGCAATTCGGGCGTGGACAAAGGTGATGATAAAGCAAGTTACTTGACACTGTTCTGCATGGTAATTGCTGTTTTGGTGTACACTAAAAATAATAATTTTATATATATATATATTCTAGACCAAAGTAAGCAGTGTATTTGTATATGCAAACAAAAACATTCAACGTCAACATAACATAAAATTCATATAATAATTGTCTATATTTTAGTATGTCATTTTCCCTTTTTCGATCTAGCTGTGCACTTTGTTGGTAATGATTTAAACCTACCAACTATACCTATATATTCTCGTCTTCTTAGATATAGTTTTGTTTGTTGCCGGGATCATTGTGTGTGAAAAGAGTGTGGTTATTAGTGGCAATAGCTTCTACATTTAAAACAACAAAGTTGTTCACTTTCAGTGATCATAATAGGTTACCTTTAGATGTGCAGTTAGTATGATAAACTGTGATTATTGGATAATTGAAAATCTTTCCCATCCGGCCAGTGGTAAATAAAATATATGATTCACAACAAATGAAGACAGAAGATCTCCAGCTTGCAACATTAATTGATATATTAGTTTTCACGCTATCAACTTTTCCTCTCCTTAAATTGCAGTTCTATACACACACAATCTTTCTTCCAAATATTTCATTACTTTCTCTTACAGCACTTTAGCACATGTGCACACACATAAGTCTATAAGCCTTGAAGAGAGGGTTGACTCGTACCCGGAATAAGTATTTCTGTGGGATTTTTGGACAGCAAAATGGTAATTTTCAGACAAATTAACTGTGGAGGCGGGGATTAAGACATAGAAAACGTTCAGGTATTATACTGTTACTCAGCATAGTCGCCATACAAATATTGTTGGACTATCTCTGGTAATCTTTGTTGTTTTACATATCAATATGAAAATTGACCACTTCAATATATCATTTTGGCAGCCCGTGTGACAAAATGGTATGGGAAAACATATTTCCAATACTGTAATATCAATGCATGAATTTTGGTTTTATTTATGGTTTCAAGTTTGGGAAAGGAGTCATTGTTGGCTCCTATGATGGATAATGTTGTTGCAGAATAGGTCTCCTACAGAATATGTATCCTACAGAATGGTTCTGATGTTGTTCTTCTCTTTATCCCTCTACTCCGGGGTGAGGCTGGCACCAAAAAGGATTATTAGTATTTTAATATATTAATTTTCTTTATTTAATATATAATTTTTTTTATTTAACAATTCCACCTTTTTTATTAATTAATTTTAATACCTCTACCAGTAAGCATCACAACCGTGGATCTGGCACTATGTAAAAAATATATTATTATGCACAGATGTATGGAATAACCTCCCACAGTGTGTGGTTGGGGTTCCATCGGTACAATCTTTTGAGGGAAAATAGGCAAGTTGTGGCAAAATCATCCAACCAAACTAGATTACACTGCCCCACCCCGTCCTGGAAATCGTCAGACGCATGCGCTCAATCCGAACTGACAATAAATGCGAGAGCTGGCATAAAAGGCAGTACAGCCTAAAAGCCATGAAAACTGTAAGAAAATTATTATCTTATTTCATTATATCAGTAAGAAGCCAGATGAAGAAGAAGTCCACTTTGCCTGTCTTTCGGAAGAGACAGTAGAAGCTCTTTGTCTCTTCTATCTGGTGTCTGCGCCAGGGGAAGTAAAAGATGCCACGCAGGGATATGGAAAAAACCTGTGATGGACTCTAGAGAAGGACACTCTGAAATAAACCCTCAGTGCAATATCCTAGAAGGACTTTGCTGAGTGATTATCCAGATCCAGAGATGAAGTGGGCAGGTCAGTTGGTGTGGACGGAGGAGGGACGAGAGAGCAGAGGCGGTGACGTAACGAGGCTGCAGGAAAAGGGGTCAGACCACAACTAAGATGGGAAGACAAGACGGATGTGAGAAAGGAGAATGAAAAGTGGAGGGAAGAGGTTGTTGATAGGGAGTCATGGAACATGTTAACCAAATTAAGCAGTGCAGCAGTACAAGAACTGGTCGGCCTCACCCTTTTAAAAAGGGAACTACATTGTACGAGGAATAACAACAGCGAGATAATTAAATTATTTCACTAACCCTATCCTGCTTCCCATATAAACACACGTATATCTTATATGGTTTTAATTGTGGTTATATATTGTGACAACTCTCATGTACAACAATAAGGTATAAACATTGTATATATACAGTATTATACATACATATACATGGAACAAAAATAAATAAGTACATTCACAAAACCTTTGCAATACACAAAACCTCTGCATATTATAGCATAGATATATATGTGATTTGTTATTGAACTTGACATTTTAAGATACATAGGCAGTATTAATTAAGAAACATATGGCAAATTGAGAAAATAAAACAGTTGTGGCATATTGAAAATTCCAGCAAGGTTTATCTATGTTCAAGTAATATCTAATTTTCATCTAATGAAACTGAATCGTAGTACAATAAAATCATCCTAATACAAATAGGATATTTGCATGTTATTGGCTTCAATTGAGTCCAAATTCCTTCCGTGGGTCAGAATTTGCTAAGCATCCATATTAGAATGAAACATCACTTATGCTAGACAACACAATAAATAGACATGTAAATGATGCATACGTGCAAACCTTTACGGTTTACCCTTACAGCTTACGTATTTTCTGAAATTTTACAGTTTTACGACCGTTAAGGTTATTAATTTAAGGCGATCTCCTTTTGAGCATGAGTGATGTTGCAATCTTCTCTCATAAGTGGCAATAAATATATGAGATTGATAGAGACAAAACATGCCTGGTTCACGTTAATGGAAAGTGATCATTATATGAATTCACAAAAAGAATAAGTAACAAAGCATGTCTGCCAAGTACCGTACAAAAGTACCAACACATATTTTAGAAGTACTCCAAAAGCACATGACTACAGTATTTACGTTTGCTTAGAAAACAGATAATTTTGTTGTGGTGCTGTCTTTTGATCACATATTTACAGCACACTTAGAAAGACATACTTTGTAGTTATGATGATGAAATTTGTGGGATAAGAATGATTAGCTTCATGTTGCTAAATCAATCCTTTGCTCATAAAAGTTTTCGCATCAGATGGTTGGTCAAGATGGCAATCACGTAATTCTTGATGGTCAAGACCAGGTGGGAAAGACGAGACATCCCCACAGCAGGCCACAAGATGTCAGTTGAATCTCAGTTCTCATGTGACATTGATGCTTAGGTGCTGAAAATAATCACGAACATGTATACTCAAATGTGCTGACAATAAAACTCATCAGTATAACTACTTTAAATCATTTCTGTGACTGAATTAAATATCACTTTTTTGTCACAAGACTATATTCTTAAAGCACCACTTTGATGCAATTTATATATATCAGCTTAAGCATTTCAACACACAATTTCTTGTCCCGACAATGCGTGTATTGTGCGAGTTATTCTTGTGGGTTACATCCTTTTTAGAAATTAGGTTCATTATGAAAACGTAGCTTCTGAAGACCTCAATGCTTTGACTTTATGGTTAGTTCATGTTAAAATGACAAGTTTATACCATGCACACAACTTGATAATAATAACACGCACAAGGTGAAGTGGTAAGAGATGATATTAAAAGATTGATGCAAGACACCACACAAAATTGTTTTCAAGGGTGGACGGGGGTTAGCGGCTGTTTTCTTAGTGTCGTACATAAATGTATTATCCTCAAGAACATCACTCATTTTCCAATCAAAGTTCTTAAGGGCACTGAGCGATTATGAAGACTGAAATGCCACTAGGCGAATACGAAATTGCCAAAGTTGCACCAAGTTTCATGTGGCGAGGGGGGGAGGGACGGAGGTTAAAAAACCTCAGTTATATGTAGCGTCATACACCAATGTTTTGAGATCATCCCTAAATACTTACTTCTTTCCCTGGGCATCAAGAGCAGCCTGTAATGCTTCCACCTTCTTCGACAACCTCTTGACCTCAACCTGCAGCCGAAACTCCTTCTCCCCTTCTGCGTACTCGTTCGTCTTTTGAGACACTTTCATCTGCCGAGGTTGCAGAACTGGTCGAGAGGCAAGTGGAAAAGTTCAGGGGTCAAATGGAAAGGTTCAGAGGTCAAAAGTAAATTTTGAGGCAACAGTTTTGCTACCGCATTTCAAACCAGGTAGCAAATCCGTTTTTCTTGTAGCAAAAACCAGAGCAGCTCAAGTAGTATTATTCCCTTAGCAGAAAACAGATTTTTGCGGACACACCTGTGTAGAATTAAGAAAATATTCTATAGAATATTTGTATAGAATATTGTGTAGAATTTTTTTATAGAATATTCTGTAGAATTTTTTATGGAATATTCTATAGGATTTTTGCAGACGTAGCTATAGAATTATATAATTTCACTATTTTTCTACAGGATATTCTGCTACACTCTGTAGAATAAAAAAATTCTATATAAATGCATGGAAAATTTAAGTAGACATAAACTATTTCTATAGAATTTGTAGTATTCTATATAATTATTATACTATTCTATATATTCTTTTGTTAAGGGTTATATGAATGTCATCTTAAAGTTAACAAATGACTTAAGGATAAGTTAGGATACAAATTACGGTAGCTCGACAGGTAGAACTTTTCATAACTCGGCTGATATGGCAGCAATACAAGCTAATTGACAATAACAATCTTAGCGCATAATAAAATTTTTGGCATTGGATTTAGGCTCAAGCCAACATATTTGCAATACAAATTACTTTGCCACGATTCAATCAGACCAAAACAAGTTTATTTAACAATTTCATAAAAACTAAATAACAAATTTGCACGAACGAGCTAGCGTGTGATACCAGATAGGTTTGATTTTTCATGAAATGAGTCTGAAACGAGGTGAGCGATAAATCGAACAGAGGAAGCAGCTTTAACGATAATATACAATACTTCAGATACAGCATTACTGCTGATTGTAATTTGTACGGAAAAACTGATCTGAAAGATTGCAAAGGCATGCCTAGAAGAACAGTGGGTGCTGCTGACAAACTTACATGACTCATTTGATTGCTTGTTGTGCAAATCTCGTATTTCATTCTTCAACGTTTTGTTGACGGTCACCACTCTATTCAGTTCCTGCTCAAAGAACTTAATCCTACAACCAAAGTGTGCACAAATATAATCTGCTTCTGTTGTGCAATACCCAACTATTATATTGTTTATGTCTTCCTGAGGCATGTTTAAGATCTAGATTCATTGTTGGAAGTTGATGATATATTAATGATACTAATATTTCAATCGTGATTTAGATAAGAATTAAAACTCTGGAAAAATCATTGATTTAATTTTATTTTATTAAGCAATCAAATGGGCACCAACATCAATTAATTAGTTTCATCAGTTGTAAATTTGAGTTGCAAAAAAATTAATAAAATCATTCGAGTACCCAAATAGATTTGAACAGAACATGTTTGAAATGGTGTATACATGTTGTTGCTCTGCCCTTTATCCCTGAAGTCCGGGGTGGGGCTGGCATCGATACTGGTCCTCAATTTTTTTTGTCTTCCATCACTGATTCCGTTTCACTGCCGTTTCCACCACCCATCTCCACTCAACCATCCCTCTCTCTTCACACAGTCTGCCCATCTCAGTCACCTCAGCTCATATAAATTTAAATCTAATATCAGATTTCATTACAATAAAATCAAATAAAAAAAGTATTTGTTTACACAAAACCCATATTTTTTGTAAATGTTTTTTGAATGAATGGGATGTGAATGGGTCACACTGTGTTCTGCCACAATGGTCCTCTATGTGATGGTCCTACCTGCGGATGTGTGGGTCCTGGACCTGGACCAATTCATTCTCCAGCATCGTGTTCTTTATTTGTATCCGAGCGATGGTCTGTTTGAGTTGGTCTACCTCCGCAAGTAATCCCTCCTTCTCTCTATTCCAAGTGGCTGCAACAAATCCAGCCCATTCGAAACTATCTCATAAGGGATGATCTCAAAACATTGATGTACAAAAGGGATGATCTCAAAACATTGATGTACACAAGGATGATCTCAAAACACTAATGAACAATAGGGATGATCTAAAACATTGATGTACAAAAGGGATGATCTCAAAACATCTATGTACAGCACATTTATTTCACAGCAGCATTTGAATTGTTTTAAATTGAATGAAAACCGACTGCCATGACAGAGAACATAGTCCCCAACTTTGAATAGTTTAAAATCGTTAGGCGTGTGATATATATATATAAATAGGTACATTTTGTGAATTACATCCCCGTAAGCGTCCTCAAAGTCTGGCAGAGTAACACTTGTCCGATTATTTGTGCTATTGCGCCACCGTCTCGGATAACTATACATGGATGCAATTCGCAAATGTACCATTTCATGTAAAAATTAGATTTTGTTCTTGTCATATAAAACGTCACTGACCTTGTGTCCTTTTGGCTGCCTCGAGTTCATCGTCTGCTTCGTCGCAGCACCGCATGAGTCGTTGTCGCTCCTTCTCGTAAATCTGACAACAACAATAATACAGGTTCCTGATAGAGCGCTTTTAAAGTAAATAATTACAAATCTACGCACTTCACACTAAGTTAATGATAAAAATAAGTGTAGAATAAGGGGCAGTTCACTATTGTTGACATTTATCTATTCATAAAAGTGTCCTAATTCTCAGACTCCCGTCCCTGAATTAGTACTTTAAAATGCTGATAATATTGGAGATTGAAAAACATATCGATGTAACCATGTCATGACATGACGTATGTATATAGAACATATTTACAATAGTAACTATATTGATGTAACCATGTCATGACACGATGTATGCATATAGAACATACAACAGTAACTGTCAGAATATGTTTACAAACATTTATGGTAAATCTTTGCATTTTCCCCATAACTCCATGGTGTCATATTGATGCCTGTTTTCCACGAAGTTGTGAATTTACAAGTTGTTGTATTGTGTTGCAGCACTGCACGGTGAACGGTTACACAAATTAAAACAACAGTAGTTCTGAAACATTTTACTGCACTGAGCTGCATGATACCAAAAGTGGTCAGAAAGATGTCCACAACTGTGAACAGCCTGGTCCATAAGTGTCGTATATAAAGTGACAAAGTACAGTCGACATAAATTAATAATAAATAAGTAAATAAATAACCAAGATTACAAAATAGAAAGTAATGTGTCTTACTTGTGGAAATAAGTGTTTATATCAAGGCAGGAAGTGATGGCGAAATAAGTATGTTTCCAGTAGTTTTCGAAATTCTGTTAAGGCTTGTGCCTAGCGAACACATTTGTGGAAGTTGTTCTACATTCGTTGGCTTGTCGTGGCAAAGTTAGACTGTCCAATTGTTTTCGACAGTGATAATATATTTCAAATATCTCCATGCAGTTCAGACCATCTATCTCACAACGTTTTGTTCGTAAACCTAAGCTTAACCTGGGCAAGCGTTTTCTGGAATGAATGCCCCATCACTTTAATATCAACTGAAACTATAGCTATGTTCTGCAAAAATTGCATTTCCACCCTAAATCCTCAGCCGGTCCCTCGATCTGATGATGACTTTTGAGCATCCCTATTCATGATGTCAAGCTTAATGATTCTTTGTGCCTATGAATTCTGGTCACTGAGGATTTCGGCACAACAGAAGTTTATCATTACTTTTTACCTCACGTGTGATGTGGTTTTCACTGCCTTTCTTTGTAGATTTTAGCTCGGCTGCAAAGAAAAGGTGACATAAAGATTAATGATTTAATCAATCCAATTTGTAAGAAAATTTCATATCTTAGCATTTAACTGATACGCAGCTAGTCGAGGGTTTCATATAATTAAAATACCTAAATTTTCTTAACTTTTTCCACTCAAAGTACATCTAAGTTAACAATGTTATACTTCATGTTTTAATAAATTTATTGCTGTAATATTTTTAAGAAATTGTATATAAAACAGGAATTCATAAAAATTAGCATAAATCACTGGTCTTGAAGCCATCTTTCTTTTTCGCGGTGTGGTGATATTGAATTCATTAGTATTTACAACATCTGGGTTGATTAAAAATAATATCCTTACAAAACATGTTACTATCATAATCTTTATCTTAATATTAAAATGCATATTATTTTGAAATAAAACGAGCCAGTTTTTGTTTGTTTTATAGCAATTATTGACAATCAAATATTAAATCATTGAATGAAAATCACTGTAGATCCCCTAGTTGTTTTCAGGTTAGATTTAGTGTCGCTATCCGAAGAATCAGCTAACTGTCATACCTTCAAGTATCGCCACCTGATGTTGATGTTTGGCGATCATCTCCTGCCCCATTGTCTGCATCTCACTTATCTGCGTTCTCGCCGCCTCGAGTTCTTCATCTGCTTCGTGGCAGTCTTGTTTAAGGCGTGCAATATTCGCTAGGTGGAGCTGTGAACAATCAAACGGGTGTCCTTGGCAGCATGAAAGTCTTTTCATGGCTGGGTAGATTCTTACGGTATGGAAATATTGTTAATTGTTTGTATTTTGCATTGATTGTAGCTACACGACTCCTCCGAGTGCTATCACGATAACCCAGTCCACCTGTCTGCTCTAGTCCAGCTGTTAGACTTCCCAGCAAGGTCAATGAACGGCAAGACCGATGTTCATAAACAGATAATGGTCAAATTGTATTTAAAAACTGTGGTCCATTAAAACACATTTGTGTGGTCAAGATGTTGGGCTTTCAAGATGTTGTGCAGTCAAGATGTTGGAATATAGTTTATCCTATATATATCATGAGTTTATAATGCAAAAACAACCAGACTTCGCACCTTTAACCGTTTTAATGCCAGCGAGCCAATATCACCGATAACCTATTTTACAATGAAATGGCACCCAGCTGAATTCGCTGATTCCATTTTGCAACATCTACTGCTATTGGCAGGAAAGCAACGCTGTTGATGAAAATTAGCCAATGAGGTTAAATGTTACAAAACAGACGCATTCAGCTGCTGTTATATCAATGATGCATACATATTTGCATGCTTTTAAACACAAAATAGAAACGGAAGTCGTAACCCGAAACGTTTACCAGCCAAATGTATCGGACGACGGTCAAAGCGCACGTGTTAATGAAAGCAAGTCATGTTGTGTTACCTGACTATTTTGTATCTAGATTTAAATAGAAAATTGTCTCCCCTTTGAAGGAAATATATATATAATTTACTTGGTGAAATGTACTCACTAAACACATCAAAATACAAGTTTAGAACGTGTTGTTTTAAAAAAGGCCTGGTGCTTCTTGTGTGTCAGTGCAATTTTGGCTGGCACTGAAACGGTTAAGTAAACAGACGTGATATTGAGATGGCAGGAGATTAACAAAACAGGTTTCCTTACCTCAGATGAGGCCGACTCCTGCGTCTCTCTCGTTGATATCAGGTCAGCTGTGGAAGGAAGTTCAAAGAAATGAATAGTCTTTAAACACGTGATGAATAACCAAAAAAAATCAATAGTCAAATTTTTCTAAAGTAGATAACAGAAATGTGAATGAATCACTATTAAACTAAGCCTACATGAGACAATGACACTGCTGCATTTAACTGCAGCTAAGGATAACAATATTGTGCCACGCTGCAGCTTAGTGTATAACACTGTATAGCCCCGTGCAGCAATGACCAAATCAATTAAATATATATTTTTTTTATTATTATTTTTATAGCTTTTATTTATGTTTTTTACTTTTAATTATTTACATAGACCAAATAATTTACTGTATTTGACTTGAAATAATTACAGATGTTTCCATATTTGTAGATTTAAATTTGTACAATGGGCACTAGGGGGGCAGCCGTGGCCTAGTGGTTAAGTCGTTGGACTCTAAATTCGAGGGTTGTGAGTTCAAGACCCACACTGGGCATGGTTCGTTTTCGAAGCTAAGGCAATTTCGTTTATCCTACTTTGCCTCAGTCTACTCAGCTGCAAATGAGTACAAACACTGTTTGGAAGGTACCTGCGATGGACTAGTGTCCCGTCCAGGAGAGTCAGGATAACTGCACTCTAAGTTGCTTCGCACTACAGAAACCAGGTTTAAGCACTGGCTTCCTAAGGCGTAATGCCTGGGGGATGACTTTACCTACCTTACAATGGGCACTATAGAAGAAGTTAGTTATTAGACTAGGTCAAAGACTTCTGAAATTGTGTGAAATGTCACTTCAAAAACAGGTCACTTTTGTATCAGTCTACACTACTGTACTGCGGTTGTCATATGACATTTGAAAAAATTATTTTTTTATTTGATTTGATGTGTCCTTGTACCATACATTTTATATAGGGCGATCAAGCTGAAATCTGTTTACACACAATGGCTTTAGATCACCACAATAATGACACCATCTTGTGTGAACACAGTATCAACAAATTAAAACTTCAAAAAATCAAATCATTTAGCCCACTGCGGTTCGGAGATGTTCAAATCTGTAAAGTGTGAATTTATTGAGTAATGTGTGCAGTTAGTTTAATAAGGTGCTTTTGTTAAAATCATCCTAATTATTGACCTTGATCGTCCGATCAGGTAACTTGCAAAAATGTAAATAGTCTTGTGTCATAGTATACACAGCCAGTTTTGCCCTTTATTCGCCAAAATTTCAGTTCAACCAAACCAAAATTAATTTCATAGTTTGCCACATAATTTTATCAAAACTAAATAAAAATTTCCACGAATGAGCTAGCATGTCGTAGTTGATAGGTTTGATTTTTGCAAAATTAATCTGAAATGAGACAGGCGAAAAATCAAATAGCAGAAGCAGTTTTAATATACTGATATGGCCAGACCATCGCCAGGGAAGTCATACCTTCCAGTTCTGCAACTTGCTGCTGCAGATTCCGGATCATCTCGGTGCCCATCGCTTTCATCTTAGCCATCTCTGATCTCGCAGTCTCCAGGTCTTCCACGGCGTCATCGCGACTTTGTGTCAGATGGGAAATCTCCTCCAGGTGGCGCTGGGAACAACAGAACATGAATAGGTTTGGGGTGGTGTCAGTCATTTCTGTGCTAGTTGTAATAGGTACAGGCCAGTAACTTGATATCTTTGCCACATTTTTGTGATATTCTGACGTTATCCACAAATAGACTAATAACAGTTTGGCTCAGTTTACATAATCAAAACCAGTTAATTTAAAAAAAAAAAAAAAATTAACTTACAACTTCGAATCAGGTTCATTTATGTTAAAATTGTGTTATTAGTAATATATGGACTCAATTTAATAAGAAAGCGCATACTTTAGTTAAAATCATCAAAACAATTCACTTTAATCATTAGATCGGGTAACTTTAGATTGGGTAGCTTTATGTTATAGTATATAGAGCCAGACCACTTTTCTCCTGTTTTGCCGAATTATGACTGGATCTGGTAAAGAATAATTTAATAGTTTGTCCGATGACTTCAACAAAACGAAATTATAAATTTGAGCTAACAAGCTGGTGTACCAGATATGTTAAATTTTCCGTGAAATGAATCTAAAATGACATGAGCACAAAATCAAATTGAGGAGGGACCATTAAGACATATTTAGATGATTTCCTCACCTCACACGAGACACATGGCTGCTTTTCTCTGGCAGCTTCAAGGTCAGCTGTGGTGGAAAGGTCATAGTGTAAATAAACACACCGAAGGTGACATAGTAACAATAATAGAAATGCTTCGAAAGCCCCCAATCAAATTAGATTGCTCTCAGGCAGAGATTGGTGTCAGGTAATTATGACTTAACGTTAGACATTAAAACCATAAAAACAAAACAATAATTATTCTAAGAAATAGTTAACCTTGGGAGTGACCACTGGGCTGAATTTGGCCTGCACAATCAGTGTGAAAAGCGTTCTGGCCGTTTTTTTGGCCGATTTTGGTATCACTCTGCAGAAAAAAAAAAATTTTCCTCATATGGTATAAATGGTATCATTGGAAAGCTGAATCACTCTTCATTCTGATTCATATCTATTCATGAGCATAGTTGATGATAGCTAATGACGATGTAGCTTACAAAACGCTTTACTATGCTCCGCAGAATAAATTTACGTTTCCATTTATAGCATCTAAATATGAAACATGTTATACCTTTGGAAAGCTCTATGGTTGGCCTATTCGAATACACATGAATGAACGAGTGGGCTATATGCAGCGAATAAGAAATCGTCGTTACAAAATGTGTTGTCTGGGCCGTCTGAGCTTTTTATTTACTAATCCGCCATTTTGTTTTCTCACTTCATTCTGTGTCAGTTAAGTTCGGATTATTTCAAGTTTCGGCATCAATATTTTGGCAAATTGAATGACAACATTAGTGAATCATGCTATTATACTAGTTCAGACTGTCAGAATGATGTTGTGGGCTTTTTTAAGGTAAGTACAGCAAGTTGCCATCATGATTTCTGCCGGCTTCGACAGCCCGCACTACTACGGTAAATGACGCAGAACCGATGGGCATAGTCCGGTGTTGGAAAAAATCATAAAAATATTTGATTCATTTTTTTTGGGATTTATAGCTATGCACGGCTACATTTTTCTAAATGGACATAGGGACATACAGCCACTCGGTAATTATCTAGTAGCAGGGTGAAGAAAAAAAAATTTTGCTTTCTTTTTTATGAAATTCAAAAAGTAATATCCCCATGATAAGATTATGTGCTAGTTTTTATCATAATAAAGAGTCTTTTTAGCAGCAAAATGATACCTCAATCACATTTGTGCGATAATTATTAGCGATGTTTTGATTTTTCAAAAGCACCCTTGTGAATAACTCCGATTAGTGTACACCGTAGAAATTTATCATTGGTCACACCTAGGGTCAATAAAATAGTCCTACCATAAGAATTTTTTATATGCAACATAAATAATAATATAATTATGCATAAACAAATGTTCAAACAATAAAAAAGCTTCTCTTAAAAATGTGGCATTAAGTTTTCTATACAGCAGCAATGCCTTCGCTGTCCTGACTGAATCCGGCAACCGATTACACAATTAACACTTCAGATAGCATCAGATAACTCCAGTGCCAGATCATTCACTGCAGAGTACGCATACAGAACGCATACAGAAGCATTTTGTAGATCGGGCGCAAACGAAGTTGAAGCAAAGATGAAGACAAATTAATTTTATTAATAAATGTTTACCGTACATGAAAATTGTAGTGTCACTGTCCTACCTTCAAGAAGCGCCACCTGGTGATGGTGTTTTGCGATCATCTCCCGCCCCATTGTCTGCATCTCGCTTATCTGTGTCCTCGCCACCTCAAGTTCTTCATTCGCTTCATGGCAGTCTTTTGTGAGGCGCGTAATGTCCTCCAGGTGGAGCTGCAAGTAGCAGTAGCGTAAGAACATGCTTTGGGCAGTCAAGCTGTTACAAGATAACATGATTTTGTGATAAAATGATCAGCTTTTGCACCTTTCAATTAAATAAACAACATGTGTAGGATGTTTGTATTCTGTTGTCAATCACATCTATAATACATCGTATCTTGTGGACATTTATTTATCACATGTAACAATGTCAGAAGTATGACGTCATACTAGGAGTAAAACTTACTTCAAACAGATAGACAGCCCTAGCACACATGTCCAGCAACTGTGTCCACATAAAACGTTTGCTACAATTTGTGAATATTTCTAGAATGGCTGAATATGAAATATTCATTTCGTGCATCGCACGAATCACATGCGTGTAGAAGGCGACATGTTGGAAAAGCTGATAATGATCGGAATATGTTAAGACAAGTGGAAGAGAGGAAGACCACACATGAAATGGATGGATGAGATCAGAGGTACTAACAAAGCTGAAGAAGGACGGGTTGAGAGAACCTACAAGAGACAGGATTGGTTGCAGACAGCCCATCAAGGTCGTACAATCACATCATGAATCACCAGCTACATCTATGGAACAACAGTGCACAACAAAGATAACCAGATTAGTTCCCACGTAGTATCTTACCTCACAGTTATGTTCCGCTTCGAGTTTTGCAGATTCTAATTCGGCTGAAGAAAACACAAACAGAGAAAGCAAACTGAGATGGACAGATTTATTAATCTCACTAATGAAAGAAATAATCACAATATATTGTCAGCAAGCAGTTTCATGAAATCACAACCTACTACCTACATATGATCTGCATATGATTACATGTACATGCAGTGTACACAATATGTATATTTGATATATACAGCTACATGTACATTTGGTATACATTCAGTGCACATGACTTTGTGTGCATTTGGTGTATATGATTTCATGTACATTTGGTGTATATTCATTTAGTGTACATGGCTGTACATTTAGTGTACATGACAATGTGGTGTATATTTGGTGTACATAATTACATATTAATTACATTTGGTGTACACAACTGAATGTACATCATGCAAAGAAGACTACATGTACATGAATACATGTGTAAATAATTATGTGTAAACAACTACATGCACATTATGTGTACACAAATACATGTACAGGACTGTACATTGTGTGTTCATGACTACACAGGGTTGAAAAAATCATGATTTAAAAAAAAAATCGGATTTATTTTGATTTAAATGGGATTTTTATCTGGTATATAGACATTTATATAGATGTTTATATGTATAAACTCTTTCAAACGTGTTCTATTTAAATCGATTTGGGTACTTGTCTTAACAGAGGGTACATGATTTTTGCTTATATAAAGACATTAGACAATGTCCACAAGGCCTCACCCCCTGTGTGTCTGAGGCTGTAGCAGTGCTAATTATTGTTTGCTTAGAGGGTGGATTAGCACCTGTCCAGGGCTCTGTGTACTCTAAGGGTCTCCAACCAGACTGCAAACTGGTACAGTATTAAACAACTGTAGCCCAGACTGTCATACTTGAGTCAACATACTGAATTGGTAACAACTAGCACAAGCTCTAGGTGGACTTTAACTCAGGGCTTCTGACTTGAAAAGATACTTGCTCTGGAAGACAAGTTTGTGTGGCTTCACTGCATTCAGAAAGGGAATAGCTCAAACACACACAATGTCGTAAAATATTTGACTGTCAGGCTATCTGTTGTCAATACAGCTACACAAGTGTGTGTACTTTGTGCTTTTGTATTAAAAAAACATACAAAACTTTGTTGATCTCGATGCTTGTAAACAATTATTTGTATTAAATTCATATAAATCAGCGATTAAAAAATCGGAAGTCAAAAAAATCATCAATCAATTATTTTTTTGGAGTGATTTAAATCATGATTTAAATCAATGATTTAAATCAAATGATTTAAACCAAACAACCCTGTGACTATATGTATATTTCTGTACATGACCACATGTACATTCTTCATACATACCTTCCAGATCAGCCACTTCCTGCTGGTATTTGGAGATGAGGTCTTTTCCAAATGTCTGAACCTCAATTATCTGCATTTTTGCTGTTTTGGCTTGTTCTGCTGCTTCATCGCGACTTTGAGTGAGGCAGGCAATCTCCTCCAGGTGGCTCTGGGAACAGTCAAATGAGAACTTGCGAAAAGCTGAATGAGAACTTCTGAACAGCCAAATGAGAACTAGTGAACAGCAAAATGAGAACTTGTGAACAGTCAAATGAGAACTAGTGAACAGCCAAATGAGAACTAGTGAACAGCAGAATAGAATGAAAACGTATTCTTGTTGATATCAGTCGTCGCAGGCAGACGAACAAGAGGAACGACCCTAGCAGCTTCCATGCTCTGAAACACCAAATCTTGAAGGGAACACAGAATTGAATTTGATGGAGGATTACATTGGATAAAACGTGGAATATTGATCAGATAAGTATTGTTATTTAACATAGACTACCTAGAGACTTTGTTTAGGCAATATTTGTTGTTAAATGTTAGCTATAAAAAGTAATTTAGTATAGTTTATAGTAGATCACTGAAGGTTCTGTTAGTGCAAGCAATAATTAATATTTGCAGTAATTAGCCGAGTATATAGAAAACGTGTGCATTAAAGTGAATAGGTGTTTTTTTCTGATTAGGATTAATTTATTTGTTTCTTATATTTCGTGAAATAAAAGTACAGACACAGAGCTTTCTTATGCTATGCTTGACATGTATATAGCTGTAAGAAAATTCGAGTTCCAGTGGCGGCCATTTGACGGGGCGAATACACCCTAATGAACTGTGCCCAGAAAGATGACTCATTAGCGCCATCTCTGTGGAGCAAAAGTGCATAGAAGAAAATGACCAAATTAGTTCAGCCACCATCCTACCTTACACATGTGTTCCACTTCAAGTTTTGTAGATTCTAGCCGAGCTAAAGAAAACATCAACAAGTAATGTGGTATATACTAAGTAATCTCATCAAAGAAAGAGAAACAATCAGGATATATTGTTGGTGTGCAATTTCATGAAATCACAACATATGTTCTTTGTGTATGAATACATGTACATTCGGTGTACACAATATATATATTTGATGTACAAGACGACATGTACATTTGGTGCACATGACTGCATGTACATTTGGTGTATGTTCAGTGTACATGACTACACGCATATTTTGTGTACACAACTGCATGTACACTATGTGAACATGACTGTATGTACATTAGGTGTACATCAATACATATACATTTCATGTGCACTACATGTACATTCTTTGCATACAATGTTCACATTTTAACAACATATAACAAGAGTCCAGTACATGTCATACCTTCCAGATCAGCAATTTCCTGCTGGTAGTTGGAGATTAGGTCTCTTCCAAATGTCTGAACCTCTATTATCTGCATTTTCACAGCTTTTGCTTGTTCCGCCGCTTCATCACGACTTTGTGTGATGCAGGCAATCTCATCCAGGTGGCTCTGGAAACAGCCAAACGAGAACATGCGAAAAGCAGAATGAGAAAAATGCACTTTATTTTTTTTATAAGAAAAATGCGCTTTAATTTTTTTATGCTGTACATTATACAATAGGTGAGGAGAGGCACGGAGGTGGCTGAGGTTGTGTCGGTGGACGCAATGGACAGGGCATTATGTCGGAGGAGGATCTGAGCAGCCACTCCCAATAGGGAATAAATGGTTGTAAGATGATTAAAAAATTTCAAAACTTAAGCAAACTGTTGTCAGTTGTTTATTTTTTGGAGTTGTAGTGGAAAGCCAATGACTGCTACACTGAAAGTGACCAGTAAAGATAACTGCACTTTATATTTCATATACAATCAAACCTTCCTCAAACAACCACCTGCATTAAGCGACCACCTGTCACTAACGACCACAGTTAACACCTCCTTTCAAAAGAATTTCACATGTTAAATTACCTGCATTAAGTGACCACCTGTATTATGAAACACCACTTTCGACCATCCACTGAGCAGTCGCTTCAAACAGGTTTGACTTTTGTGGCCATACATTTCTGTGGTCAAAAGTACCCAATTTATAAAATTAAAATTCTGTTCCCCGTCGCTGGATTTGCCTACCTTGTGTACATTCTCAGCTTCAGTTTTTCCCGATTCTAGTTGAGCTGTACAGAAGCAAGGAACAGTTTAAAGGCACACATACCAAGATCTGAGTCAGACAGAATTCAGAGCAAACAATGGTCAACAGAGTCATAACTTAAAATGTAGTGTTTGATTGACTGTAATTCTTCCACCGATACATTGTAGTGGATGGGACTGGTGTTTGAGGTCAAAACTTTAATAATGTGTAATGTAACAGTGGGAAATCATCTTATTCCTTAAGCATAAATAAATTAATCTAATCATCAGCCTTCAGAGTTCATTTTGTGCTAGAGTGGTCGCAGCGATATAATTACATCTATACACATTTCCCATCCTGGAATTCGGGCAGTTACAAAAATCAAGGATGTTTTCCACAACATAGATAAAATAAGTTGTCTTTTTCTAGGTCCTGGAAGTAAAAGTTAAGAAATTCAGTACTTTCCAGGTTTTCCAGGCCGTGTAAGAACCCTGGTCTCTTGATTAAGTTAATGTGACTAACCTTGCAGCCGAGATAATTCCTTGTCATGTGCAGCGACCAATTCCGCCTCCCTCGACTCGAGCTCAACTATGCGTTGTCTGGCCACGGTCAGTTCTTTCTCAGCCTCGTTGTTGTTCCTTGCAACATTCTTCTCCGCTGTCTTCACAGGAGAACTCTGGGATGGCGAAGAAAATCTTATTATAATCAACTTAGAGTATATATATATATCTATATATATATTACGCTACTCCTCCTAGACGCTTTGCATCTTGGGCACCAAACTTTCAGGGGTTCCTCTATGACCCAATGAAGGGGTTTTCAATTATATTTTTTTAATTCCCCCCGCTATTACCTCTCTATGAACAATCGAATTACCCTTTGTAGTTATTACATACAATTGTCCGCAATGCAAACAATTACGTATAATTGTTGATATTGTCACGCATCTTTTCTATGTTTGTCCCACTCTTATACAGGCATAATACAGCACTGATATCTACGCTTATACAGCACTGGTATCCATGCTTATACAGCACTGGTATCCATGCTTATACAGCACTGGTATCCATGCTTATACAGCACGGGTATCCACTCTTTCCTCCATTATCAGAACCAGTTTAAGCAGCAATTAATGCAGCACCCATCATGCACACACTTGGTGCAGTTAGTCAGTCCATGGCTGGCTACATATTTATTCCGTGTGGGATCTTTTACTTCCTGTGGTATAGACACCCGGCAGAAGGGACCAACGGCTTTTAGTGTCTCTTCCGAAAGACACAGGCAAAGTGGGGTGAACGAAGTTGCCCATATCTTGAAATGGCGGTAGTTGGACTCAAACCCTGGCTCAGTCAGTCGACTGTCCAGTGCTCTACACACTAAGTCCCGTGCAGAAAAGATGACGGTAACTGCAGAATTTTAGATCATTGATGAAAACCCACAGAAACAACGGAGGTACCTCACAAGCTGAACAGCCCAATACTAATACAGCAGCGTTCAACGTCTTACATTTTTTTTATTGCCTAAATCAGCTAAGGAAGGAATTTTAATACTATATAGAAAAGAATGATGTCCTACGTTGTGTGTGGCTGTGGACTCTGACGCAACTTTAATGGGTTCTTCTGCTGTAAAGAAAGAAGAAAGAAGAGCTTAAACATGAAGTTTGGTGTTGTATGGCACAGAATTAAAGGTATGCCTGGCTTGGCAGCCACGTCTTCACTATCTAATTCATAAAACATCTTGGTGAATGATGTTCACCGTGTATCACTTGATTTTTTTACTATTTTAACATTTGTATATTTTTAATGCAGTTATTCGTATAGATATTTCTTATAAGTTATATTGTTGATGCCAACTTATTATATGTGTGAATCGCCACACACCTAAGCTATGCACTCAGTAGGAAGTCGTTCCAATATTTTATCAACCATTGGGAGAATTAACAAATTTTTTTGCAAATGCAATTTCATGCCCGCTAGTGCTACTTAGCTAAGTTTGAGTATTTAAATATTATTATAAAGTTTGGTCCAGCGTGGCTGATAAGCGCCTGCACAGTTCTAAGAAATCGGTTAACCTAGACTACCACTGTGACGTATTAACTGTAATAACTTGAAAAGTATTCAAAACTGCATCCAACTACGATTGTGTAGGCCTTATTGTTATCTTTACAATGGCACAGAAAACAAATTAATTCCACCGTTGCAACTTCCGCAACAACCTTATTAAAGAGGTCCAAGATTACCCCGAAGACCCTCACCCCAGAGGAATTTTTTTTATTGTTTAATGTACAAACCATCCCCATGGCCCCCTGAGCACACCTAAAAAATTTCAACCCCCCCATATACATGCAAAACTGACAGACACATGATGTTACACACAGATAAACACCGACACAGACAAACCCACAAACGGTTCTACAGTATAGACATGGACCAAAAAATCATAACCTTGTCGGTAGAAGTAGAACAGAACTCACGCGAAGAAGGCTCATCTTTATTCTGCGGAAGCATTGATGGTGGTAGTAGAGGCTGTGGATAGGTGGCGCCACGAGCTGCTAGAAATGGCGGCAGTGGCACCCCGCCTCGGCCTGGACACCACGTCTCTCGACGTCTCGCCTGAAAACAAGAGTTTGAGGACAGGGTAAAATTACACAAAATCAAAACAATTCCAATTACTTTTCATTTAAGTTACAATTACATTTTTATTTTTTTATCAATTACACCATTTCATTTATAATTATATATGAGTTACGTGGGACCAACTGTTTATTCCAAAATTTTATTCAGTAATTAATTTATTATATGGCATGTGTGTTGCTGAAAGTCATGTTTGGATATTTTATTGGATCATGATTTATTGCATAATTTTGCCTGTAATCAATTACAATCATGATTACATCATTTGCCTGTAATCAATTACAATTATGTAATTTTATCCCAGTCCTGTCTGATGGGAGAGAGGGAAGTGCAACTTTATGGTTTGGTCATATTTTTGTGAAATAGGATTTTTCACATTTCAAAAGTTTGGTGGTTTACCATCAAATACATTGATAATAATGATTTCTAAATAAATATACATAATTATACTTAACTGATATTAACAGGCAGATACATGACATATTTTGTGCATATTTACTGATGCTTAGTGGTGGTTTTAAATATGATGTTTCTCTGAAAGCACAGCCAATGCCTACAAGATCATTTTATGCATATATTTTATAAATATTGAAGCTCTTTTGCTTGTTAGAATGTAGACTCCAGAAAACCCAACATCTAATGGGCTGGCAATAAAATAAAAGTTTGCCAAATGAAGCCCATTAAAACAGTTCAGGTGACTTTGTATGACCTTTGCTTAACAAGTTCTGGATACTTATAAAATAGCCACATGGCTAAATCCACGGGACAATTTGATGGGGAACAGAAATTCACATGGAACTAAACTAACCCAAAAAACAAACCTCGCTTCTGGCATTCCGCCTAGTGCCAGTGGCTCCCCCTAGCTGGCTACTGACACAAAAGAGCCGAGTCAGCAGTTCGATCTTGTCTTCTTTGCTCTGGCTCATGCCGATGTCACTGCGCACGTGTGACGATGCACACTTCGCCTGTCAACACACATGTCTCATCCAGTAAGAACCCATTTTTTTACTGACTACATAGGCTTCATGAAAAAAACGATAACGTCCAGACTTTCCAATTTTTTTTAAATCCGTATTTTTTGCTTTAAATTCTGCATAAAATCGTATGACATCTTTGGTTAATCGGCCTATGGCATTCGTATTTTGATCGAGTGCCGCCATCTATCAGGTCACTAAATATACCTACATCAAACGACATCAGCTAGGTTTTGTTGGAAATCTGCCTAGCATCAAAAGTATTTGTGCTGTAACCACTGTAAGTTTGTCATTCTATTTTATTCTTGTGTAATGAACACAAAAATGTGTACTTTATGAAAAATTTTCCATTTGAAACAAATCCGTATAAAAACAGGATATGTCCGTGTATATCCCCAAATTCCTTATTACATAGGGGAAATCCGAAGGATGCGGCAGGTTTGAACATCCACCCCACTCAACTTTCGTTGAATTTAGCAGACACATCTGGTTACTACGGGTCACCATTTTGATTTGCTGTCCTTGTTTGTGGTGAACGAAAAAAAAATGTGAAATGACTCGAGACCATATAAATAACAAGTGCCTCGGACAGTGTAACAAATCGATATATTTTTCTGCAAAAAATATGAAAAATTATATGCTTGTATACTTTTTAATTTTTCACTTTTATCTGTATTTAAATTGAAGACAAGTTGGCAGTGGTAAAGGAAGCAAAACATCAGCAAAACCGGTGTGCAGTAACCATTCTAAAATATATAAAGGAACTCTTTTTCACAATATTCATGTCTTTGAAAGTATCCCTATTTTGCACGTATTTGACCAGAGTCTTGACCACTCACTGACCTCCTCCAACTGTTTCTTCAGCTCGTGGATTTCCTTCTTATATCGCTTGAGCATCGTCTCTCCAGAGATGACCTCATTGACCACTGGCTTGTTCTTTATAGACTTCGCACTCGTCGCAAACTGTCACAACAAATAACGCCATGTCAAATATTTGATTACATGCTATCAGTGTATTTGATTACAGGCAGTCAGTGTATTTGATTACAGGCAGTCAGTGTATTTGATTACAGGCAGTCAGTGTGTTTGTAATTGATTCTGCTTTAGAAATGATGCCATAACTTTATTCCTGTCCGCATGCAATGTAAACATAACGTTCGAACAATCAAGTCTATTTTTAAACTATGGTCCATCAAAGTACTACTTGTGTCAGCGAAATGTTAGAAGATACAGATTATACTACATAACATGGTTTTACAATAAAATTTATACCTCTAAATGAGTCATAAATTTGTATCACATAAGTTATAACAGAGAAAATTACCTCAATTACCATAAAGACCGGATCTAATTATTTATTCAATAAATTTCAAAATCGCCAACAGGCCAATCATCTTGTCTTTGGTGTTTTTACCCTGAGCGTAGAGATGGACTGATCAAGTGACGCAGGACTGATGGTACATATGATGGCTGTCTTTGAATTTCCGCCGAGGGCGTTCTGCAGAATTCTCGTCAGACGCGAGTTCCGATAATTCACGAACCTGAAAATAGGAAAATTATTACCATGATAATTGTTTCTTTGCAGTAAATATTAAAAATTTTCCAGGTTTTTAAAAGCATGCTAAAAAGCATAAGAAACCTGCCTCCTGTTCGGGGCTGATGGCTTTCCACCGGTCAGGAACAACACAGTGTGACTCAAAGGCAATAGCTCATTCTATGTGCAAGATTCACGATCTAGTACTTCCTTGGTGACAATTGAAGAATTTTTTTTTACAATTTGTTGGGTGGAAATAACGGAATTCTGCACATTAATGGTATTTTACATTTTATTGTACACGTGTTAAGCTGTAATGCGAAACTGTGTGATAATAGCCAATCAACTCACTTAAAATCGCTGCATCTCAAGATCTTATAAAGGTGCCACTCTTAATTTTTTTATGAAACTTGTTAATACAATGACCTTGATAGTGATAAAATTTGACCAAAATCGGGGTTTACTCATTTTGGGTATATCAGGTCAAAGGTCAAGGTCAGTGACCTCCAATAAAAAATTGTCTCAACTGCCATGTGCCAATTTTTCTTCTTCTTTAATACCGGGTATGCAATACCTCTAAAACTATTTTACTGAAGCCTGAAATTTGGCATAGGTAAATATCACAACAGGTCCAACATGTGTGCCAAAGGTCATTAAAATCGGAGGGGTCAAGAATTTTGTTGGTTGATTTCATATGGAATGACCCAGGAGTATTACACAACCCTTAAAATGAATTTCTTGCCATAAAAAATATAAAGGAACATTTGGGGAAAAATAAAGGAATATTAACACATGGGACAAAAAGGAAGGAATTTCCTTTAACACGAAGGAGCAGTAATCACAGGGATCAATAATATATAATTGGTTAGTGGACGGCTATTGTGGGAAATTGTTCATGGGCAATATCAACAGTGCCCAATGTTTTTTGACACCATAGCAGAACGGGGAAGCGGCTGAATAGCCAATCACACCAGTCTTCTCTCTTCCATTGCCCAAATAGCCAATCACACCAGTCTTCTCTCTTCCATTGCCCAAACAGCCAATCACATGAGTCTTCTCTCTTCCATTGCCCAAATAGCCAATCACACCAGTCTTCTCTCTTCCATTGCCCAAATAGCCAATCACACCAGTCTTCTCTCTTCCATTGCCTAAATAGCCAATCACACCAGTCTTCTCTCTTCCATTGCCCAAATAGCCAATCACACCAGTCTTCTCTCTTCCATTGCCCAAATAGCCAATCACACCAGTCTTCTCTCTTCCATTGCCCAAACAGCCAATCACACCAGTCTTCTCTCTTCCATTGCCCAAATAGCCAATCACACCAGTCTTCTCTCTTCCATTGCCCAAATAGCCAATCACACCAGTCTTCTCTCTTCCATTGCCCAAATAGGTCGTGGAATGTGAAAGAAACACCCATTTAACTCTTGGAACAGGAGTGATGGAATTCAGCATTAATTTTTAATATAATAAAAAATTATTATTGATCACACAAGTTTGTGATCGATTAATTGATTGGAACCATGAACCAATCAATCATGACAAAATCGATTAATCAGAACAACACCACGTACGTAGATCCGGTGCTGAGTTGTCCAATAACGAGACTGAGACTGAAGAGACTCTTGTTGATGGCGCCGGACTCGGCCAGTCGCTGTCCACTCGCCCCCGCCTGTTTGGCGTTCTCGCTGCCGGCCAGATCAACAAAGTTCTGAAAACATTTAGCACAGCATTGCTACAGAACGTTGAACATCTACGACCTCATTTTGGCTATAGCACAAAAATCAGCAACTCAAGAAGGATGAATACGCTAAGATGAACACAAATGAAGACAATTTTAAAGCATGCAACCTCTATAATAATAACAATTTGGGGGTCTTATATAGCGCCGGTATCTGCCTAGACAAGGCATTCATGCTGTTTCTTCCATTATCAGAACATTTTGGCAGAAGCTGTTGCTGCGCCCATCTGGATTTTTATATATCAAGACCATTGGCTCTGTGGGTCCACAAGTTTTTTTCACCAAAAATGCCTGAAAAGTGTCTCATATCATTTCAATACAAAATATTTCTACTGTTTTGATAATCTGCCTGTTAGCACGTTCAAATCAGATCAGATCAAAATTATTCTTCATTCAATGATTGCATTATTATTCATTTTGGTTTTACACAATTTTGTCAAAAGTTATGTCAACGTGTACAAGTATAACTCTGTAACTAGATTTACAATATTACAATACTTCTATTACATATTCTAGGAAACTTCTAACAGTTCATACCACAAATTCCATTGATTGATTTGATACAGACAAGCAACTTTTAATATACATTGTTACCCGTTCAACATAAATGACGCAGGTGTATTAGGAATGGCTCCCATTTTTATTGATCATCTTTTTAATCTTAAACCAATACCGTCTGTTAACTATATGAATTAAAATAACATTTCTACAGCATTCTACTAGAACCCTAGTCCATGACAGATGTGCCATACCAGATGTGCTACCATGACCGCGTCATCAACGTCATCTGATTTCACTGACTCCTCCGTTCGTAGGTGACTCTCAATTATCTGTGGCATCAAAATGAACTCCATTTACATATATTCCATATTGTAAGACAGCAAAGAGAGAATGTCACTTTATTCAGGTGTACATACATGTAAAAAGTATTGACAAAACACAACCCAAGCATCTGTGTTATATTTAGTAAAAATACCGGTAGCAGGCTTGGGTAAGTAGTAAATCAAGACTAGAGTAAATCTTAGATGATGAATTTTTTGTAAATGAACAGTTACTGATCAGCGAATAGTCACGTAATTTCAATTAATCATGCAACAAACCATTGTCTTGGTTTGTCAGCTTCAAACATAAACACTCTTCAACCTATTTCAATACATGTTAATTCCTATGTTACTCCATTTTCACCAACACCTGGATCAGTGTGCCGCCACATTTGTTTATTTTAAATAGATGGTCCTACGTTAGATTAATATGTTAGAAACCAGAAAAAACACCGGAATTAATAACAATGCCAAATTCCGTTTTTATTCCATATTTGTTTGGACAAACAACTCATGTCTATGTATCCAAGGTGAAACTCTAGTAATATGTGGAATTTGCTTAGAAACTGGAGCTATTTTATTGCAGGACAAATAATACAGACCACAAAGTCAAAATTCGATGACTGTTTATGTTCTGAACTGATTAATGAAAACTAAAAAAATTTTATTTAAAAATTACTAACTATTTTATTAATTTAAAAAACATGAAGAGCAGTACAAATATTTTGAAAACTTTCCACTGCTTAAAATCTGATATAACACAAACCATTCAAAGAAAATCCTGGTATCTGTCTTTGCAAGTTTGAAATTAAACTCCACTGTCACATGAAATCTACTCACCACACGGAAGATCGTGTGTGACCGACTGCTTCGTTCGTTCATCTTTGTAGCACCGATATGTCTGTTAACTGTAAAACAGGAAATATGTCTGTTAACTGTATAACAAGAAAGGTATTTCCCATGGCTGAAAGAAATACATAGAAATGCATGTGTGGAGACAGGAAGGTGAGCCAAGGATTTGCTACACCACTCCTGCCAGAACAAAATAATAGCATTAGACTAGACATTTTGCAGCAGTAAAGTTATTTTATAGCATAGTATCCAGTCCTTAGGACTGCTTAAGGATCATTACACTGCACCCCTTGGCAGACCTGTTCAATCTAATATCAGCTCTACATCTATGGGAAGCATTCAGCCACACTACAATTATTGCACAAAGTTCATATATATCCATCACTGTCTCTTGCCAGGTACTCATTTTTACAGCCGAGTGAACTGAGGCAACGTGGAGGGAACACAATTGGCAGCAAGAGGATTCTCGATTGAAAGTCTGCTGTTCTAACAACTATGCTACTGCACTCCACGTAGTGTAGCAACCAATACTGGAACAGTCTAACTTTCCAGACATCAAGCTGTTATCTAGCCATGATGCAGAGGCAGACTTTCTGTAAAAATAACCAGGATGGTAAATGTTTCTCAAGTATAAACAAATCACCAGGCACAGAGTGACAGACTTAACTTTAATAACTGTGTTAAGACTCGCGCCTTTGCCAACAGGTATGAATGTCGGGACACAGCCGAATGTCACTGTTTTGATATGACCTTTCAAAAGGCATTGTAATGATTGCTGGGCTAACAAAACAGGACAACACTGTGTGTATGAAAGAACAAAATACTGACTTATCTGTATTTCTGCTTACCCAAATGAATGGGGCAGGCTACTGTAATAATCGCAGTGCCAATCACTCTCCTGAGATTTGTGTTTTGTCAGGAGTGCAGTCAATAGTGCTGCTAAGATCAACATGAAGAGCGCTGACCTGATTATGCTCATCAAAACGGAAGGTTTGTAGAGGTGGAGTAGGAATGGCTCTTAGTTATATTGACCATCTTTACAAATGATGGTTTCCAGTAAAATAATTACTAAAGTAAAAATATGACAACTTCATAAGTTAACATGATTGAGCATTTCAAAGACTTTCAAAAGTGACAAACCTTCTGCCTTCGTCATTTCTGTCATCACTTCTTCGACACTGGTCGCAACGTTCTCTTTAAGGTTCTCCACAAATACAGTGCCATGCTAGAAAAAAACAACATGTAGCTATGTCTGAAAACATTATTAAAACCATTAAAATAAAGCAAATAAGATCTGCTAACCCAAGATTCACTGAAATATTTTTTTGTAGAAACAATTCCAGATGCATAGATATTTAAAATATACAGTGAATAACAATATTTGACAAAAGATAGAGGGATTGTATCCTTTATTGTAACAATGCTTTTAATAGAATTGGTCAAGGATATGCATCTGACACAACGCTGCAGAGGAAAGTTGCCCCAGTCACTGGTTAGGTTTTGATTTATTTGTCCCGTGAAACGTGGTGATGACCCAGCCACCAGTACATACTTTGTGATGTTATGCGATCACCCTTAATGGGCCAGCCACTAGGCCCGCAGAGAATAGGGAAGGTAAAGGATGTATCACTGAGTGAACGACTGAACACGTCAACGTACGTAGTTCTCCTTGATGTCGAGGTGTTTGGCGAGATTTCCCAGCAGGTCGACCACATTCTCCTGATAGATCTCAAGGTATGACACTCGGATGAGGAACTCCCGCTCCGGACTCTGAAAGCAACAATCAAATGACGAAGGGGCAAAAAGAATGAGTTCACAGGTCAAAATTTTTTCACAGTGCATTAAAGGCCTCAGCTCCTCAATTAAATTATTTCCGCTTATCTCGTTTCACAGATTTCTTTAACCCATATCTAGTGTCCACAATGACATGCTGGCTAGTTGTACACGTTTTATTTAGTTCCTGTGAGATCATCAAACAAACTACTAAATTATTTTTGACAGGTCAGAATTTAGCAGAAAAGGACAAAAGTGTAGTATAACATCAGGCTATCCACACTTTCGCAAGTTACCCAATCTAACGATCAACATTCTTTTGTTAATCTGACTGCGCATAATAATAAACTATTCACACACAACCTAATTGATTATCAATGAGCCTGATTCACAATGGTCTAAATAAACTGTGTAGGAACCTCTGAATGATGAAAGGACAAATGCTTCACAGTAAACTCAAAATTAATCCTCCACATTTAGCACAAACAACAAAATCAAGGCAAATACCGGTGACATACAATGTTCAGTTATATTATGCCCAGGAACATTTGTTAATATCTTCTTTAATTATCATAAAGAATACTTAGTCAGTGTAACAAAACCAATGATTTAATTAAGAGGTAATTAAAAAAGGACCGTTATAATACAATTGACTCTGGTGAACAGAATCACTTCGGGTACAGCAATTTTTATCCTGTTAATCGGCTGTTTCATTAAAGCGGCGCATTTTAATACACCGAGAATATGGAAGGATTCCATCCCAGCCAATATATTGAATTCTACTATTTAAATCAGCAAATTCTGTTATTTCGATTCTGTAGAGAGTTATGTAGCGAAACTGTACATTTTCAATCGTGTTAAAGATGTCTTCGACAGCAAGCTGAACAATTCCTGGGCAGTCCTTGTCTCCTGTCATTGTGTGCGTCTTCCCCGATGACGTCTGTCCATAGGCAAATAATGTCCCTGGCAAAAAAGTAATGGATTTCAAAAGTCTGATACAATGTGTCATCACGTGGCAAACCTCCATCAAACCTGATCACTAAAAATGGTTCCTACCACTTTGTCAGATGATCATAGCAATTTGGAAGTCACTTTTAAAAAAATGCTTAATAACAATAAATTATTATGGGCCAGTCATGGATGTTTCATATTAACAAACATTACGACAAGAAATAAACATTTTAACCTGCATGAATGAACTCACATCAGAATATCCATATACGGTTCATATAATTTTCTTAAAAAGTAAATTCCATGACATTACAGGACCAATAGAAATAAATTTCTGGGGCATTATATGTTGCATATAGTCTTGTCAGCCTGGATTGAATGCTACACGCAATATTGGCACATTTAAACAAGCCACCAGGTGGTTAATTTACAAAGCTAAATTATTGTTGTTTTATCGCAAGTTATGATCATTACTATAATTAAACATTCAACGATTACTAGTATTTTATGGCTGATTACATGGAAATTCCAGTATACTCAAGGCGTCAAATTTTTATTTAAAAATTTTAGGTTTTCCAGGATGTGTACAAAGTTGGCCATGACTACTCCACTTACCATGGAAACCGTGCATCGCTGCTTCGACAATAGGAGCTGCCGTATCATTGTAGACTTCTTCTGTGCTGCTCACTTGGTCGTAGACACGATCTGTAGGCAACACACACTGGGTCATCGACACACAGCGGGTCATCGACACACAGCGGGTCAACCGACACGTAAATCACTGCTCAGCTTCGTTATCCTCAACAGTGACCTTTGACATAACTAAATACCCCATAATATTTAAATTGATTCTTGTGTTTTAAAGGTCTTGAAAGATCTTTGCCATTTTTAAAGGAAGATCTTAAAAAGATTTTACTAAACTAGGCCTAGGCTATTGTTTGACAAAGGTGGATTGGATTGTATATAGTTATAATGCGCTTCTTTAATCAAACAATAACCAGTTTGATCATCAAATAAATTAATGGCTAGGATCCTAGATGATGTTTGGGACATTTATGAATAATCCATTATTTAAATCACAGCTCAAATAATGCTACTAATCCATGTAACGTCAACTGATTTTGTTTTTCTTTCTAGGTTTATACTCGCTAACAGGACAATTATCATATTAGACTGCATTGTATCTTCTAATGCATAACATAAGCGATGCACAGTGGAAAAGTCTGGGGTACATCTGCAGTTGTCTGATGTTTATAACAGTGGGATGTAATGCAGTTTCATTAGTTCAAGTATTTTTATGAAGCTGGGTCCGATTACGTAATTAATTACAGACAAAATACATTATTTGTAATTGACATTGATCGTGGTTTTGAAATCATGACTTACTATATAGCTCCCAAAATATGCACACCTCCCTTTTTGAGAAGTGAAACAATGCGCAAAAACAGATTTTTCCGGAGTGAAGGCACGGTATATGCAAATGACAGAAATACTGTTGCGGCTAGCACCACCTTGCAGACTCCTTAAAAATAATTCATAATTTCTATGCTTTTAGCCACAAGATGGCACCACGTTGCTATCACTACTTGTGGCTTTCGTTGGATGTCGATAAGAGAACTAGGAATAGCAGGACTGCATTTATTTAGTTTATTGCTTCCTCCCAAAGTGTGCAAGTTTGAATTTTTAGCACCAATCCAGCACAGACAGAGGACATCCTGCAAGGTCTAATGATGTCCTTTCGCTGACGCGACTGTCTATTTAACACCGCTCAAAGAACTGAGTGGTGGCCGGCCGACACTGTTTGTCTGGAATGACAAAAACTGCCAACAAACATATTGTCTTTGTGTCTGTCTTGTGTATTCTCGTTGTGTGTCAACTGAGCGCCGTTTGGTTCGGTAGATGTGCTGAAACTGTGTCTTTGCTAAGTGTTGCCTGATGTGCGTTGCCCCCCCACGACACCTTGTGTGGCGAAGTTGTGCCACTTAAGTTATGAGAAACTAATAGACAAGCACCCAAGCCATTGCACTCACTCACTTGCACGTCTATTGGGAACTATACAGTAATTGTAAATTATTTCTTTCCTGCAAGTGCAACCATTACGATTAATGACACTATGTTTTCATATCATAAACTCTACTCAACAAGTCTATCAAAAGAGCTACCAGGTATAACACACATTTGTATCAATCATATACAAAATAACTAAATTCAACAACGCACATGCCATATAATTAACAAATTATTATATATATATTAACTTAATAGACTTGAAAGGTGTAATTAGAATTAATTAAAGGTGATAGAAATGTAATTGTAATGAAAAATGAACAGTAATTGTACAATTTTGTGTAAATGGAGCCAACCCTGGTTACAATTTACATAACACTGTATATTAAATCATGTACAAATATGACATACCGTATTTGACCTAATAAGCGTACAGTACGTTTGAAAAATATCAAGGAATCTGTTCTTATAAGCGTACAACAAAATGTATTTCTCTAGACAATAATGTAACTAGTTGTGTCATTTAGTGACTAGTGTAGAACAACTGAAAAGTGGTGCCAATTGTTTAACACCAGGTGGCAACACTTTTCAGTTGTTGTACATTAGTCAGTTTACAATAATTATGGATACTGTTGATTAAAAAGGGGGTGTACATTAATTAGGGCTTGTACGCTTAATAGTTCGAATCATTACGCTTCCAAAAATACAATGCACAGCTTGTGCATAAATCAAGTCAACTGAATGTCAATGTTTCGTAAAGGTAATAAAATATATTATTGTAAGATATGTATATAACAAAACTAACCACTGGGTGAGAAACTTACCAAAGACATGAGCTGTCAGATGCTTTCCATCGCCATTCAATTGTGTGATCTGATTGGACTGTTCTACGGTCCAGCACAAGGAAGAATTTCTTTCCCTACAAATGCATGAAGAGTGAAGCTGGTTCAAGAACTGAACAAGAAAAAATGCCAGTGGAGAAAACGAACAAGAAACAAAACATGATTTTTTGCACTACAATGTTAAGTTTTTTTGTTTTTAACACTACAATCACTGGCTGGGTCCAATTACACAAAATTATATCAATTACAATTACATTATTTTTTTATTTCAATTACAATTACAGTCATAATTTTCCAAATCAATTACAATTACAATGTTTCAATTTCAATTACATTATGCGGAACCAAATATATTTTGCATTTGTTAATTATGTATTTTTGCGCGTTTTGCTGAATTTAAATATTTTGTACACACTTGATAAACAAATATAACGGTAATGTTTGTACATTTTGTTGAATTGTGACTTTGAATTATACTAAATAAAAAGATAGCCGTTTAAAACATATTTTTATTATATAAAAATACAATGCAATATCCAGACATAATCCTACAGGACATATTCCAATGCAGACATTTATCCGTGCGCATTTCTTAAATTTTTCTTTGGAAAATACTAATAATAGGGTTTGATGTGTTTACTTTGAGGTTGTAGCTCCTGCTCTAAGCTGACATTCTTAATTGGTCTGCCCTTTGCTTTGTGTGAGTTGGGAATGGGAAGAGAGGCCATATAAACGGTCCTTGCCACCTGACCTGTCTCCAACCCACCACAACACAAGGGGTGTAATTGGCTTGCTAACTCTGCAATGTTTCACTGAGCTGATATTTTCTGAAGCAATATCAGGCTACAGGTCTTTCCATGTTGTTTGAATACCAGCTTAGCCTTTGTCTGACAATGTCTGTGCATTGTTTATTGCTTCCTGGCTGTTACCAACTTACTGAAAAGGCTAATTGCTAAGGCTACCCACCACTAGCACCACTGACCAGTACCCACCAGACAGTGAATACTGAGGCTTAAATATAAATATATAATATGTTATTATTAGTTTTGACTTTCAACTCATGTGAGACTTAAATTATATTTTTATTGACAATTCGTTCTGGTAGTTTGTGATATGAAACGTACTGTAATTGATTGTAATTTAAATAAATTTTCAATTATACAAAATATAACAATTACAGCAACATTTTGAAACCATAATCAATTACAATTACACAATTTTGCTGTAATCAATTACAATTACATAATTGGACCCAGCACTGACTACAATGTATCCAAGTCCACTAACCTGGTGAACATGATTCTATTAAGCGGCACATTTTAAAGCAGTGGGAGTAAGGAACGATGCCGTCCCAGCCATTTTGATTTTATTCAATGGCTGATTCTATTGTGCTTGATTCTATTAAGCAAAGTGCACTGTATTTACAAATACTGTTACTAAACGAAATAATACCCACCTTGAGATAAAGGGTCTCACCCGAATGGCTACAATGATATTGTCAGACATCCTGCAACTCAAATAACACAAGGAATTATGATATGGCTTGAGCCTTGAAAGATTGCCTGGTGCCATGGTCTCAGATTGTCTATGTACACTTGTGGATTAGTGCTTAAAGGTACACATAGTGATAATTGTTATCATAAAATCACGTTAATTATATCTGTAGTATAAACCGTATCTGTAGAATAAACTATATCTCGACCTGCCAAATGTGAATTTTGAACTTGTAAACAACATTTTTAATGTTTGTGAATATCTACCTTGGTATCCAGCATGAAATTCGAGACTAAATATTCAAATTAAACAGATAGCTGTCTAATTATCTTTTTTAATGCCTGAACCCAGAACTCTTGCATATAATGCAGATGTGCTAACCACTACACTACCATGCCTCTCATATTTATGTGGGAATGTGGACAGTTTCTGACAATGCTTGCGAGTTGTTCAACATGAAATCAACCAAAATAGAGGGGGATAAATGTGTGAAATGAATTTGACTTGCATATCCTAACTGGGAAATGGGCTCCGTGGACAACTGTACTTCTTCTTCTTCCATTAAACGGCCAACATCATTATGTTGATGATTCTGTCGTTTGGCGCTTCTCACGTTATTATTACGTTCATTATTTTCGACAATTAGACCCAACTTTAGGCAGCCAGCTGGTTTAGTCATTAAATTAAAAAGGTATTCAATAATAATTTAAATACATAATACCAAAGTATAAACACTGAACTTGACGACAATGTGAGTTGATTGATTTAAATCGGTTGATGTAATCATTTGGCTAACGGTTATTGACAAGTCTGGGGTCAATTACATTGTAAACTTATTTTATAGTTGTTCAAATGTTGATAAAAGAAATAACAATTAATGCACAGACGTACGCACAATACTCTATAGCCTAGCCCTAGGAAACGACGACAACACTGTCAACAACAACGCATGGAAAGCGGGTGCGCAGAAATCGTATGAATTCTTGCCCGCCTTTTCCGCTCTATCCAGACCGCCTTTGAGTTCGTCCATGAATTCAATACTGACGCGGATTTCAGTCAGGTGGGCCGAACCATCCGTCGGCGTGGGCCGAACCCGTCATTGGCCGAACCATCCGCGACTCGAGCCACGGCACCACGGGCACGGGCGGCAAACGTAGTGTTGGGCAGTCTGGCCGTTTCGTGAAATGAAGTTCAGAGCCCAACGGCAACGGTTTGCTTATTGACAGTTGTAAAATGTAAATTCAACCGGTTGTTACCTGGTTTATTACGATGTGTGTTAACCCACGAAGGGGCTGTGCGGAGTAGACGGAACGAAGATAGTAAGTAGTCGAAACCAAACTTCGAAATTTCCCACCGATAAAACAACTGTCACATGGGCAGATCACATGACATCGTTGCATACACCAATCAGCACCGTTAGCTCTAATTCACAGCCTACTCGATACGTGCCGCCACTCATTTCCTCATGCAAACTCCAAACTCCCCGACAGTGCCGCCACTCAGCATATCACCAATGCCACAATTAACTTGATTTTAAATTCAATATGGACAATACGGAGTTGCATGTTGGTTGGGCAACACGATTGTTGTTTACGACTTGTTGCGTCATTGCAAATGTGCATTTGCGTATATGTAACATAATGTCAAAATCGAGCGTTATTTTGTATGAAGCTATTATGGAACTCCCTTTCACCACACCTCCTCACCTAAACTGCCTTTAAAACACAGTGCTCAGCATAAACTTATCCATGGTGTGGGTATGGAGACTGTCTATGTGTGCATGTGGCAAGGCAGCGACAGTATCCATACACACAAC
>SDWI01000535.1:3923-36029 GCA_009193005.1 Lamellibrachia luymesi
ATACAGATGACGACACGAAAGCGAAGCAAGCCGGCGCGTATCACACCACCCCTAGCAGCAAACGACCTTCGCCTATATTTACCGGCAAAGCGTCGACGTCTGTCGTCACCGCCTCCATCACAGTCACCAACAGCGTTGCAGTCATTGGTGACGTTGCATTCTCCTTCTCCATCAACGTTGGTGTCGCCACGACAGCCGCTCCCATCGTCATCGGTGACGTCTCCGTCGCTATCGCTACCGCTTCCATCACAGTCACCACCAGTGCCGCAGTCATCGATGACGAAACATTCTCCTTCTCCACCGTCGTTGGTTTCGCCAGCACAGCCGTCCCAGTCTTCATCGGTGAAATCATCGCCGCTGTCGCTACCACCTCCATCACAGTCACCACAGTCTTCATCGTAACCGCCCCCACCAGCTCATCGAAAGCTGAAGCGACTAACAGTCGACGAATGCACGATGATGTTGGAGACGGTGGTGACTAACACCATCATGCGCGCGTGTCGCCGGAAAGGGATAAATGTGGCAGAGGCATCGCGTGGCGTCTGCAAACACATCGGAAAGAACATGCTAAAGGATACATGGCAGCATTACATGGCTGAACATACATCACATCGACCCACGACTGTAAACACACACACACACACACACACACACACACACACACACACACACACACACACACACACACACACACACACACAATCCGTTTAGAATATGAACTTTATTATTAGTATTAGAAGATGAATTGTATTATATATATAACATTAGAAGATGAACTGTATTATTAGTATTAGAAGATAAACTTTACACAACACAACATATGTATTCTATTTAATAAAAGTGACAAAAGGAATGTGTTGTTATTGTTATATTACGACGAGTGACACCCCTGCATAGTTAAGATAACCCGTAGTCAATAATATCGGATATAATGGACAATAGTAGCCATTGCCACGGGAACACGCCTTATCATAGCATACACCACCACTCCGCACGTACTCTTGCAGGTACAGTCATTATTTTCCGTCCATCTCGCACACGCATGCACATCATTTACCTTCTGTTCACACCTTATCATATATGTTTCATACACAACATATGTATTCTATTTAATAAAAGGAATGGAACGTATTGTTATTTTTATATTCCTACGAGTGACACCCCTCCATGGTTGAAAGGGAACCCGTAATCAATGATATTGAAATAGTAGAAAATATTAGCCTTTGTCATAGGAACACACCTTATCAATCACCACCACCACCACCCCCCACACACACGTACCCACATCATATATCTTCTGTCCAATTCTTATTATATACCACCACCAACACCCCACACACACACACACGTACTATAAATACTTTCTGCTCACACCTTATTATATATATTTCATACACAACATATGTATTACATTTAATAAAAGGAATGGAACGTGTTGTCATTGTTATATTCCTGCGAGTTACACCCCTCCATAGCACGCGCTATATATATTACTGAGGGTCCGTGACCTCTCAGTTGTAGACGCAGACATCACCATGAAAATACATCTATGTCGCCACTGCGGACTCGCCTTCGACAAGTGTGCAGAGCTACAACGTCACGTGCAGAGTCATTCGACGCCATCTTGGGTTGTTCATTCCTACTCCGTGGCACCGCCAACAGTGGTGGCACCTAGCAACCACGTAAAGAGAGTGAAATACGTGTGCAAGAAATGCGGTGCAACGTTCGGGAGATTGGACAATCTACAGTGTCACGTAAGGCCGGTATGTAGTCGCTCCTATTAGTAATAGTAGTAGTAGTAGTAGTAGTAGTAGTAGTAGTAGTAGTAGTAGTAGTAGTAGTAGTAGTAGTAGTAGTAGTAGTAGTAGTAGTAGTAGTAGTAGCCGTAGAAGAAGAAACACCACCGTCTACACGTGTAAGAAATGTGAACGGAATTTTGAAAAACGTTACGATCTGACCAGACACGCACGAACCGCGTGTACTGACGTCACCGAGCCGCCATCACCAAAGAGATCAAAAAGGGAAGACACACCCCATCACCCACTCGTCACCGAAGAAGATCCCATCGATCCGCCCGATCGACTTCCCTTCGCCGACACTCTGTCGACGGAACTGCTAGATGTTCGAAATCACTGGTCGAATATTAGGACCCGCGTATCGAGAGGTCCCCTCCAATGCAGTTACGATTACAGATTAACTACGCTAGACACGACCGTCCTAGAGGCTCCATTGAAGATCATGTTCCAGGAACAGACCAACGCGTTCAAGATTAACCTCAGTTACGGGTTCGTTCTGAGAAATAAGAACACGGGTCAATACAAGTACTATCATTCCTCGTGTAATTGCTGTGGACGCTACCTGGACGAGCCCAGTCTCATTACCAACAGCAAGGATTTTGGTGACTTTCTCGAACGCATCCGAGCAACTGACGTCTTACAATGGGCCATCAATCAAAGACCGGATTCTGCGAGGGTGTGCGAACTCAAGACCAATGTCACCTTCTTCGTCAACAGCATCATCGATCACCCGATAGGATGTGTACGGGCAACCTCCCTTCCAGTCTACATCAAGAAGAAGAAAAGCGTCATCGGTCTGGAAACGGAACCCAACCATAAGAAGAGGTACAAAGATAACCTGTGTCTCTTCAGGTGTCTGGCCCTGCATCGAGGATGCTATCTGTATCGATTGGAACTGGCAGTGAAGACACTGTACGAGGCATACGATCGAGACCATGTACCCACGGAAGAATTTGCCGGGGTCACGTTGGATGACCTCTATCGGGTAGAGACCACGTTCCAAACGAACGTGTGCGTGTACAAGCTCGTCAAACCGGATGCAGAAGATGACAACCGCCGAACTGGTCCCACTCGTTACCGACGAAGATCCCATCGAACCACCCGATCGACTTCCCTTTGCCGACACTCTGTCGACGGAACTGCTAGATATTGTTCGAGCGCACTGGTCGACCATAAGGACACGTGTATCGAGAGGACCCCTCCAATGCAGGCACGATTACAGATTAACTACACTAGACACGACTGCTCTAGAGACACCTTTGAAGCGCATGTTCCAGGAACAGACCAACGCCTTCAAGATTAACCTCAGTTACGGGTTCGTTCTGAGGAATAAGAACACGGGTCGATACAAGTACTATCATTCCTCGTGCAATTGCTGTGGACGCTACCTGGACGAACCCAGTCTCATCACCAACAGCAAGGACTTTGATGATTTTCTCGAACGCATCCGAGAAACCGACGTCTTACAGTGGGCCATCAATCAAAGACCGGATTCTGCTTGGGTGTGCGAACTAGTGACCAATGTCACCTTCTTTGTCAACCGCATCATCGATCACCCGATAGGATGTGTACGTGCGACCCCCCTTCCAGTCTACATCAAGAAGAACAAAGCCGTCATCGGTCTGGAAACGGAACCCCACAATAACAAGAGATACACCGATAACCTGGGTCTCTTCCGATGTCTAGCCCTCCATCGAGGATGTGATATATATAGTTTGAAACCTGCGGTGAAGACGCTGTACGAAGCATACAACCAAGACCATGTACCTATGGAAGAATTTGCCAGGGTCACACTGGATGACCTCTATCATGTAGAGACCACGTTCGAGACGAACGTATGCGTGTACAAGCTCGTCGAGTCGATGCAGAGTATGGAAAGTCAACTGCCGAACTCGTCCGTCGATCGTTATGCCATTACCCGGAAACACTGTACCTCAACCTTCACGAGACGCATTTTTCCTTCATCCAAGATGTACGCATGTACTGTCACTCGTATCGCTGTCGGAAGTGCGGTGACTCGTTATGGAAAAAAGCATGGCTGTTGAGTAGACACGAGCGTACGTGTACGGGGGTGTGCGTCGAGTCTATCCTGGCGGCGTGTACCATTCCACTCCATCGGTGTTCGAACGGCTGGACGACGAGAACATTCGAGTTGCTGAATCGTTGCGGTACTATCCGTATCGAGCCACCTTTGACTTTGAGTGTTGGTTCGACACCGAACAACTTCCATCGGACAGTGACAAGGTTCACTGGGTTGCACGTCACGTCCCGCTGAACGTTAGCGTGGCATCCAACGTACCCGGACACGAGCAAGTGAAATGTCTCGTCACCGATGGACAACAAGTTGGTGAGCAACATGATGTATATCTTACGATCAACGAGTGACGCCGCATACGACAACATCAAGGACTCATACGAGGATGTGTTGGAACAACTCGCGGAAGCATTGCCGAACTGGAACGAGTGGGAGGACGCTGCACGCCACCGACAAGGAATCCCGACCAGCAGCCAATCCATACAAAACGCTGATGGGACAACCGTATGGATGGATGCATCAGTTACCAGTCATTGGGTTCAATTCGGGTAAATATGATATCAATGCCATCAAACAGTTCCTCATTCCCTACTTCCTGTTCACGTCAAAGACAGAGGAACAAGACGAGGACGAAGAGACGGAACAAGAGGACCACAAGAAAGAAGAAGCAGAGAACGATGGCATCGGGTCCTTTTTCGTCATCAAACGCCACAACACTTTCGTGTGTCTGTCGACGGATCAGCTGAAATTCCTCGATATGACCAACTACATAGCCCCTGGGTTTAGCTACGACAAGTATCTGAAAGCGTACGGATGCGAGGTGTCGAAAGGTCATTTCCCGTACGAGTACATGGACTGTCTGGAGAGGCTCGAAGACACCACTCTTCCACCGAAAGAGGCTTTCTTCAGTATCTCCGACGAGGATTACGGCAGTTGTGAAGAGGCCTGGCGGCTTAACGACATGACGACTTTGCGAGACTTTCTATAGGCCATCGACAGACAGTTTGCCTTCTACCAGCAACGTGGCATAGACATGTTCAAGCAAGGCATCAGCGTACTTGGTCTGACCTTGCTGTACCTGTTTAACGACTTTCCAGAGAAGACCTACTTTACCATTTTCAACGAAAAGAATAAAGATCTTCATAATATCGTCAAAGATAATGTGATTGGTGGTCCTTCGATCGTTTTTCACCGCTATCTCGAGAAAGGGGTCACCACGCTACGTCAGAACGAGTACGGCGAGGATACTCGTCCGTGTCGATGCATCGTCGGATACGATGCGAACGCGCTGTACCTATGGTCACTCATGCAAGACATGCATATGGGATGGTACACGCGACGACGGTAAGAGAACGACTTCTGCCCTGAATCAGCGCAGCTGTACGGACAGATGGCTGCGGAATGGTTGACTTGGGAATCCGAACGCACGGGACGCGCCATACGACATCAGGTCAACGGACAAGTGAGGAGAACTGGCAAACTTCTGGTAGACGGCTGGTGCAGTGAGACGAACACGGCTTATCAGATCCACGGATGTTTTTTCCATGGTCACTCGTGCACTGGTAAAGAGGTGAACGAGGTCAACGGGAAACCCATGACCCAATTGCTTGCCGAGACCCGAAAGAACACCGCGTTCCTACGTCACTTTGTCAAGGTCGTCGAGCTGTGGGAATGCGAGTGGAAAGAGATAAACGAGATCCAGCTGTAAAGAGGTGTCTGGATGCTGCGCTGCATTTCCCCGACGCCGACACTCGAGGTTGACGATGACGTCACAACAGCATTGTGACATTTGCGTTACCGGAAGCATTACGCGAACACTTTGCCGAGATGCATCCCGTGTTCACGAACATCCGTTTGACACGCGACGATCTCGGTCCGTTCATGCGCCGATACGCCGAAGAGCACAACATCATGTCGACTCCGAGGCGCATGCTCGTGGGTAGTTATCGAGGCGACAAGATCTTGCTCGCCACGCCTCTGCTGCGATGGTATATGGACCACGGCCTCGAGGTGACGCACGTCTACCAGGTCATTGAGTACGATGCGATTCCTTGTTTCCGACGGTTCCGTGATGCAACGTCCACAGCCCGGCGCGAGGGAGACGTCCACGCACACAAGGCCATCATCGCGGACACCATGAAGTTGCTGGGGAACTCGGGGTACGGAAAGGCCATTGTGGACCGACATCGTTACGTCAACTGAAGTACAGAGAAGGCAGCATCGCTCATGGTCAACGATAGACTGTTCCGACAACTCGACATCGTCGTTGACAATGCGTACGAGATAGAGATGAATAAGAAAACCGTCACGTACGCCCTGCCCGTGCATGTGGGATTTTCCGTTCTGCTGTACGCCAAGATGCGCATGTTGCAGTTCATGAACAGATACCTGGAGCGCCCTCTGTTCCAGTACTGCTAGATGGATACTGATAGTGCCTATTTGGCCTTGGCAGGTGAGTCCGTTGATGCCCTCGTGACCCCGGCGCTTCGAGAACATTATTTCAGACACCGCTCTGAATGGCTGCCGTCCGAATGTTGCGACGAACATCAGAACGAGTACGTGCGATGTCGACTCGGCGATCGTCCGTGGATCGGTGACGAGGCGTGCTGTAAGGCACGCAAGGCGTACGACAAGAGGACGCCGGGTCTGCTCAAGGTGGAGTGGTCCGGTGACGGGTTCGAGGGGTTGTGCAGCAAGACGTATTATTGTTTCGGAGCCAACGATAAGTACAGTACCAAAGGACTGAGTAAACGTCACAACGACATCGACAAGGACGCGTTCCTAGAGGTACTCACCAACCGTCGGAGCGGAAGTGGAAAGAACCGTGGGTTCCGGGTTCGTCACTCGACCGTGTTGACGTATGTACCGGAACGGGCGGCCCTCACCTACTTCTATATCAAACGCGTTGTGCACGAGGATGGACTGAGCACGGGTCCGGTGGACGTGTAGAAAAAGGCGATGCACATCGATAGTCTTTCATAAGTGACCATGGATGCACGGTGGAAACATCCTTTCACGTACATCATCGCTGGACCGACGGGATGTGGTAAAAGCACATTCGTGACGCGTATGCTACGTCACACTGCTGCGATGATCGATCCACCTCCCGAACGGATCACGTGGTGTTACGGAGAATGGCAAGAGGCCTACGCAACGATGAACTTAGTCGACGTGCGATTCGAGGAAGGGTTACCGAATGCGAGCATGTTCTATTCGGCACCGAGGAATCTCATCGTCATAGACGATTTCATGGCGGAAACAGACGAACGGGTCATGACCTTGTTCACTAAAAAGTCACCACAGGAACACGTCCGTGCTGTATCGCGTACAGAACCTGTTCCCTAAAAACAAGGAAAGCCGCACCATCAGTCTGAACTCTCAGTACATGGTGGTATTCAAGAATCCCCGTGATGCATCGCAGATGGCTCACTTAGCGCGTCAGATGTATCCGGGGCGCACGAAGTTCGTACAAGAGGCTTTTAAAGACGCTACGTCGTTACCGTACGGTTATCTATTGGTCGATCTCAAACAGGACACGCCCGAGGACGAAGGTGTTCAGCACGTGTACTTACCGAAGGTATAAAAGAACCGAGTGCGTGGGTCGTCTCTTCATTCGCATCATGTCTGACCTGGTGAAGAGACACATTTTGTGTATACAGGCTCTGAACAGATACAAGAGCAACAAACTGAGAAGAACCATCATCGCTAACGCCGACGCCGATCTGCTGTGTGCTCTGGCAGAGGGTGAATACAATATACTAAAAAAAGAACATTCCATTATCCGATTTACAGAGGCAACGTTTGAGTAAATACAGAACGAAATTACGCGAGTTGGCTCAGAGACGAACACCCGCCGCCAGGGGGAGACGCATCTTACTACAACCGCAGGTCGGTGGGGGTCAGAGCAGAGGCTTCTTATCAGCCTTCCTAGCACCGTTGGCGAGTTCTGTCTATTTACCTATGCTTCGCGAGGTACTGCTCAAGAAGTAGAGAGAGATGGAACACGCACGCAAGATGGCCTTGGTAGACCCGCGATTGTTGGACACTTCGTGCACAACCACCACCCCCACCTCCGACGGATACCCTAGGTAAGAAGGTGCAAGCCCTCGATGATGAGATGATGACCATCCTCGATAGAAAGGACCTGGACGACAGGACCAAGATAACACTGTATAATCAGGTGTTGCAGCGGTACAACGTCTTGTCCGATAAACACGTCAAGGATCCGGTACGCGTGGTCACGTTGAACGAGTCGATGTCAACAACAGCGTCAGGGCCTGGGGTGGGGGTGGGGTGGGGGTGGGGGAGGGAGCAGTAGGAGCTCCTAGTAGTGGAATAGAGGCCACCATAGTGGACACCGTTCCTAAGACCATGCAGGCCAAAGCCAGACGTTTGATGGAGCATCTCAAAAGAGATGTCGCGTAGACCGCTCGTGGTGAACTGATCCACGAAGGTGTGCCGATTGTCGGAAGTAACGTGGTGGATCTCGTAAATGATCTGTTGCGTAAGAGAAAGACCGATCCAACAGGATGGCAGCCATTTGCACGACAACTCCGCGCCATCAACCTACCCATAGAGTTGGTCGGTAACGTTGCCAGGAGAGCCTTCATACGGCAGGCGCCGACGGCCACTCCTTCTCGTTGAGCACCGGCTACTCCTCGTGCTGCTGCTGTTGGTAGGGCACGACGATCACTCAGTTGGACACCCCTCGCTCGTCAACGCAGACCGATGGACTATTCCATGCTCACCCCACCCCCGGATCGCCACGCAAAGCTGCGGCGTCATTGGCTGGTTGGGAAGACTTATAAGGTGGTGCGATCCCTGTCCATAGCACAGTGTTCGTTATGTCAACCGATCCACAGGACGCGTACCGTTCCGTCGTCGTTGCGGTAATTAGCAATGCACTTTACTTGCTTGCTGACGCTATAGCCCGAAGTCTCACACCAGACGTACTATTCCGGCTACGGTTTCACTAGACTGTCCGTCTTTCGTCATCGTTGTGGGTATGGTAGTGGGGGTTCTGGTGTACGTCAGTCTCGTCCCGAATCGTGCTGCGGAGTCAACGCCACCACCACAGTCAACTCATCGGATCTATTTTAATGGCGGGTAGGATTACACAACTAAAGAGGATTTACTTCGATCCGATAAGGGTGTCAAGTTACGGTGGAGTCGACGCCTTGCGACGAGTCACGCGCGTACCAAGGAAAATCGTTGAACAATGGTTGTCGGAACAGGACGCCTATACCCTACACAAACCAGCGAGACGTCATTTCCGCAGACGCCGCGTCATCGTAGGAGGTCCACGACATCAGTGGCAGGCCGATCTCGTCGACCTGTCGAAGTTGAAAAATGACAACGACGGTATGACCTTTCTCCTCACGGTAATAGACGTATTCTCGAAAGTGGCCTGGTGCGTTCCGCTGAAGAACAATTCCGCGGTGTCATTGGTAGCGGCACTGACAACCACATTCAAAGACGGCTACCACTGACATTGCAGACAGATCAAGGACTCGAATTTCTTAATAAAGGCTTTCAGGCTCTGTTCAAGAAGTACGGCATTCATCATTTCTCCACTCACAACGCGGAGACGAATGCGAGCATCGTCGAAACATTCAATCGTACGTTGAAGACGCGCATGTGGCGATACTTCACGAAACACCAGACGTGGCGCTACATTGACGTCCTGCAAGACTTGGTGCAGTCGTACAACATCACACCCCACCGCAGCATCGGTATGACACCGTTACAGGTAAATTACAAGAATAAAGAAGAGGTGTGGCAGCGTCTGTACGGACACGACGGTAAAGGAGTGCCCAAGTTCCGTGCACGGGAACGCGTGCGCGTAAGTAAGTACAAGGGTAAGTTCGAAAAAAAAGGCTACGAGGCGAATTGGAGTGGAGAGATATTCACTATACACGAGGTTCACCCCTCCGATCCGCCTGTGTATCGATTGCACGAGGATCTCAGTAACGTGCTGGATGGCACCTTCTATGAACCGGAGCTTCAGAAGGTGTCGGTACCCGTCGATAAAGGGTACCGCGTGGAATCGGTGCTGCATCGGCGTAAGGTAGGCAGACGAACGGAGGCTTTGGTGAAATGGTACGACTACCCCTCCAAATTCAACAGCTGGATCGATGCCAAGGCTCTCACACCCTATAAAGACTAGCCGCGCGTATGGTGACACTTCATTCGAGAAATGACACAAGACACGACAACACGAGACTTCACCACCACAACCATCATAGAAGAGGAGGAACAAGAGGACGTAGTATCAGCAGCAGCAGCAGAGGACAGTACTGACACGCAGAGCGAAGAGGACAGTACTCCTTGGCATATGTTCGGTACCGTGTGTCCTTAAGAGGAAATTGTCTTTCTGTGTCAGGTCCTCGTCTTGTTCACGGTCATCCTGATAAGCATTTACAACCTGACCACAGGTCACGAGAATTCTAATCTGTGGACGGCCTTGTTAAGTAGTTCTTTGGGTTACCTGCTCCCCAATCCCACGTTGAGACGCAATGGCGATTGATTTCTACATGACGCTGCCTAGCAACGCTTCCATGAAGATGTATCCCGACAATACGTTGGCTCATTACATCACGGACTTACCTCAACGTATCGATCTGAGTGGTGAGTGGGAGTGCGCGTTAGCAGAGATGCAGTGCCCACATACTTGGTGCAACATAGGAGTGTACGACATCTGGTTCTTCCTTAACGAGACGAATCCTATGGGTCTAACCCCGAGTGCGAAGATCAGTGCTGGATATTACAAAACTCCCATGACATTGATGAACCATATCAACAAGGGACTGAACACTATGGCGACGGATAAAGTGCAGGCAAAATTGAGCTACAGCGCCATCACTCAAAAAATTACTTTGCACATGACACCAGGCACCGAGTTCGCTGTACCTCACCGCAGTGCACTGGAAAGAATGTTAGGATTCGAACCGTCGGTGGTCAGCAGTCCGCCATCGGTAGCATCAGCAGTGCCATCAGTACTAGGATCAATTATGTCAGCACTAACAACAACAGCAGAGATGACAAGCACGGACGAGAACCCGAGACTAGGTGGAACGGATATCGGTCTCACACCGTCGGCCACCGTGTTTTTGCCACCCAAAGAGACTCCTGATGGTCCGTATACCTACCGTAAAGAGGCCGAACACGTGGTGCAGATGGATCAAGGGTTCGATACCATCTATGTCTACACAGATGTCGTGGAGTCTCGTATAGTCGGTGACAGTCTCGCACCTTTGTTGCGAGCCCTCCCGGTTAGCGGAAGTCACGGTGCCACATTATCTGATAAGTTCACTAATATTCACTACGTGCCTCTGTTGTACTCACACTTCAAGTCGATCGAAATGGATATAAGAGACGACACCGGACGGCGCGTGCCATTCGAGTTCGGTAGAGTGACGGTGACACTTCATTTTCGACGACGCAGGACCGGACTGTTCTGAAGATAATTTACAATGAGTATTACGCGCGTCAGGCGGATGGTGCACTGCCCTACTTTGCTGTTGCCCAATACCAACGAGGTCACGGACTAGGCAGTCTATTCGGAGGTCTTCTGCGCAGCGCCATGCCACTCATCAAGAGAGGTGCCGTGGCGTTGGGTAGAGGAGTGTTCAAGACCGGCGTGCGCATAGCCGACGACGTCTTGGACAGAGCATAAAAAAGGCAGCCAAAAGACGCGTCACGGACGCTGGTAGGAGCATGCTGCGTGGCTTTGTGATCCCTGGCGTGCGACCACGTAAACGTATAAAACGCGCGCCTGCGAAGAAAGGAGGCATTACAGCGACGAGACAGTGCAAGAGACGGACGTCCCAGAAACGTGAGGCCGACATATTCGACAACGACGATGGCTTTCGTACATAGACAGTCGTGCGAGGGGGTAAAGAGCGAGCTGGATCTCTTTACCGTACCCCCCACTCAGAACAGCATAGTCGACAGTCATGTAGTGGAACATCAGGCCATGGCCTCTCTGGACTCGGGTGGACCGATAGAATTCATGATACCTGGATCTGGAGACGACTACCTGGATCTCGCCAACACGATGCTACACGTGCAGGTGAAGGTGACGCGAGCCAATGGGGACGATCTCGACTTGGCCGATCCCGTGGGTCTAGTCAATAACTGGCTGCATTCGCTGTTCAGTCAAGTCGACGTCTACCTGAACGGCACGCTCGTGACCCCTTCGAACAACGCTTACGCGTATCGTGCCTACATAGAGACGCTGCTGAGTTACTGCACCGATGCCAAGGTCACACAGCTGACGGGTCAGCTGTGGCACAAGAACACGGCCACTCGCATGGATGCCGTCGAGATAGTCGACGGAGCCGCAAGTAACGCAGGGTTCGTGGCTCGACGAGAGAACATCGTACGGAATCGAGTGGTCGACATGATGGATCGTCTACACGTGGATCTGTTTCTGCAAGATAAATTCCTGATCAACGGCGTCGATGTCAAGATATGACTGGTGCGCAGTAAGTCTGCATATGCGCTCATGGCTGGTGGGTCAACCCCGATTACAGGATAATCATAGTCAATGCCACCTTGTTTGCAAAGAAGGCCACCCTGAATCCGACCGTGCAGATGGCCCACATCAAGGCTCTCGAGAAGAGCACGGTCAAGTATCCGATGCGGTCCGTCGACTGCAAGGTGTACTCCATTCCCGCGGGTGCTCGGTCGCACACGCACGGGAACCTGTTCTTCGGTACCCTACCGAAACGTCTGGTGGTGTGCTGCATCGATAACGATGCGTACAACGGCGCGTAGACAAGAATCCGTTTCACGCCAAGAACAACACCATCAGCTTCCACGCCGTGTACGTGGAAGGACGACAGATACCCTCCAAACCTTTCCAGCCCAACTTCGGAGACGACCTCTTCGTCAGGAGCTACATGAGTCTGTTCACCTCGACCAGCAAGATGTGGCAGGACGAGGGGAACGGACTGACTCGCAGCGACTACCGATACGGCTACACTTTCTTCGGTTTTGATCTGACCCCGACCAGTGCGATGGCCTCTGCTTCCATCTGGTACAAAGGGCAACCTGCGCATAGAGCTGCATTTCCGTGAGGCGCTGCGGACCAAAGTGAACGTCAGCGCCTACGCCGAATTCGAGTCCGTGCTGGAAATAGACAAGAGCCGCAACGTCATCTACGACTACTGAAATGGACACCCTGCAGATCGCTAGACTACTGGCGAGGGACCCGCGCACCAGATCGATATTTCGCGGCGTCGTACCCAAAGACGGACTGCCTACGACGATAGACGGCGCTCTGCCTGCGGCCTTCGTGTGCAACACCGACGACGCTGACGAACCGGGCGAACATTGGATAGCGCTGTACCTGGATGCCGACGGACGCGGCGATCACTTCTGTTCGTACGGTCTGCCGCCACGACACGCGGCGTTCCGCACCTTCATGAACGAACATTGTTCCGAGTGGACTCATAATAGCAAGAGACTTCAGAGTCCTCTGTCTAACGTGTGTGGACAATTTTGCGTAGCTTATGTATTGCTTCGTTGTAACGGCTTTTCGATGACGATTGCCGCGTATTTGATTGGCTTAAACACAGCTGCGACAAGGTAGGCTGTATTATCGCACATCTTACATCGATTGAGCCTCTGGCGAGGTGTACGCACCACCCGAAAGCTCAAGACCTCTGGCCTGATGGTCAACATCCGCAAGTCGACTCATCATCACCCTCGAACCTCTGGCGAGGTGGAGACACCCCTAAGCTTGCGACCTCTGGCGTGATGGTCAACATCTGCAAGTCATCATCGTCACATTCATCATAGTCGTAGTGATATTACACGCTACCCTTGTTGTATCGCCATGCTGCTTGTGTTGTTCAATAATATACGTGTGCACTCGTACCATACCGTGTTGTGTTGGTTTCTCGTCTCCCTTAGTCCCTTTGATATTTAATGTCCCCATTCATAAACGCTGCGTATGGGTCACTCTGTCAGGCTGCTCGGGGTTAGGGTCAGGGCTCACCGCAGACGTCTGCAGGCTGGGGTTACGGTTAGGGTTAGTTCCAGTTGACAGGGGTTAGGGTTAAGGTTAGCGCTTCACTCGCCACGTCAAGAAGTTGGGGTTACGACGGTTGGGGTTAGCTCCAGTCGCCGGGGGCGCTCTAGGGTTACGGATGGGGTTACAGGTCGCCGCTAGGGGGCGCTCATGCTACCCAGAAAGATGTGCGCAACCGGAAACGGAAGTGATTTGTGCACATGGTGTCCGGATTTACCTGGTCAGAAGCACTCTTTAACTACTGACGCCAACGCCGGAGTCTGACCTGACCTGACCATAGCCTTTTCATCGCGCCAGGACGTAATCACCCTGTAGTTTACTTGTCACCCGAAATTCAAGTATAGGCTTCTTTGATAGCTTATCAACGCAGATCTACTCTCGACCCGGACGCATAGTTTCTTCTACTGCGTAAACATCTATTAAATTGGATAACTCTTCATTATCCAGCGATCGTTGACAATGCACGCCTATGAAATCAAACCAGTCCCTGGAGCAGTGAAGCACGTCTTACAGTGCGGTCAGATTGTAAAGAGCGCGGCGGTATAGCAAACTTGATAACTTGTAGTACCCTTGGTTAACTATTGATCGCAGTGGATACTGGACAACTGGAAGAAGTCGTGCTATTCAGGTCACGTTCGTGGGTCACCGCTACACGATGACCGCAATTAGCAAATTAATTAATGTTATGGTAGTGAATGTTTGTTACCTCTAGTGGAAATGAACTGCACTACTCACGTGGTATTTGTACATGTTCTTTAGAATATGTTGGGGCACCTAATTGATCAGTACTATAACGTCTGATTGCGTGTCATAGTTACCAAGGGTCGTGACCACACATTCCTGGTAACCCGTTACTAGGATGTTACTATTCCCGGCTGATAAATTAACTCTCCGCCAACAGTAAAGATTTGCATAGGGATGCCTAGACCCCCGGGGCATACACTGTAACTGTTTAATGGTAACTTGACGTTACAGCAGAGTTTGTGGCGTGGTATTTTCCTTGTAGATTTGGGTTAATCTACGGAATCATTAAAGCCCGATTTCTTACTGCAAATTGTGGTAGTTGTGCCATAACGAGATTGTGGATGTATTCAGAACCGGCTGGCAGCACATCTCCTCATCCTATCCTATAGCTCCTATCACATAGCTCCTCAAGGACGTGACGAATTCCAAAATAACGTTGGTCGGGCCTCGTACAAATGTTTACTTTTTGTTTGTGTTTAGGTTTATTTCATATTTATTAGTAATTGATACGGTAACTGTTATTTGCCATGACGGCGGACGATCGCTTGATGACTGATGACAATGTGTCACGGTCGGCCAGTCAATCGTTCGATTCGTCCAGTGGTCTGAAGGTCCCGCCAATACGACTAGTACAACGTGACGGACAGTGGCACTGCACGGACTGTAGGGACATTGACCGACCGAGGCCCCTTCGCTTAGTGCGGGGACACGGACGTTGGTAGCCATGAGGCGGGGACGACACTAACTGTCAACGGAAATCACGGATACGGAAACTAAAACGGCCTACTGCTGTCGAACAGAAGCGTGCACGATGTGAAGTCATTTCCCTTGTTTCGTTTTTTTCACGTTGACTAATTGTTTTTTTTTCTGTGGCGCTTGAACTTAACGTGCCACAGAAACTAACCGATGACGTCTTTCTGACCGGAGGCCGTGTCACACACAGTCACGTCGCCACGTGGACACTGATTGTCGCCTTGGACACACCTCATCCTGAAGTCACCTTACGAGTGAAAGTCAAACAATTGCGTTCGTGTATTCTATCTGTTCTTTCCGACCATCGAGTGCCTAATGTAACCAAGGGTTCTTGGTTACAACGCTTACAAGCCATCGAAAGTTAAATTCCCCACTCGACTCCGACTGGCCAACTCCGATCGGATTTTTGACCTCGGTGGCACCATTCCCAGTAAGGTGTTTGGCGTCGCAACGGAGGCCCAGGTGGGTGCCTCCTAGGCAGAGTCGTCCGCCTCACGCTTGAGCTTTGGGGCAGAGTTCCAGGCCGTCATTATCGTAAGCGCGTGTTTGGGCTTTCCGTAGCCAAATGGCTACGGAACTAATAACTTAAGTTTTAAAACCGATACGCACTAATCTTTTCACATATGTATTCCGTGACATACAACCGACACTGGGGCGTCAGGAAACAGAAGAAATGTGCTCCAAATAATTATTTATGAGTACATTTATCGGTCACACAGAAAAGATTTCATAAAAAGCCGCCACACTTTGCACGTGATGTTGCCTTTGGGTCACATGGTCAAACGCGATTTCATGTAGAATGAGGCCAGAGTGGGCCAGCAGCACAGACATAAATAAAACACCCGTTAGTAAGTTAGTAGTTTATAGGGGGATGATTAATGATGTAACTCTATGGCCAGCAGACGGCAATTCTTAACGTGATCTTATATTGATCTAAGAGAATCCCGTTTGGAAATCTCGCTCACACAACATCCGGTTATATAAAACTGTTCACAAGCACATGGGTTCTGACAAAAAAGGTAATAATTTCACACTTTTATATGGTCATTGTCAGGTAAATTTAGTGATACATATAAGAATGCATACAGATATGAAATACGTGTCTATTGCTGTGTTTATGGCGTTTTTGTAAAGTTTCACCTTTCATAAAAAATACTTACGTTTTTGACGAGCAAGCTCTTCGCCTTACAACAGCAACAGCCAGATAAAAAACATTGTATGGCGACTGACTTTGCCTAGATGCGACCAGGCGTTGGATTCAGCAGGTGCGTTCTGACAACCAACGTGTAATTCATAAAACCAACTAGTGACTGTGTTGAATCACACGTTTGCAGAGTTTCGAATCAATCGTGAACATATCCGGGACATTGAGGCGTACATTTCAAAATTGCACGACCGAATTACGAGGTGGACAGCTATTTCCACAATTGCTTTTGAACGCCTCCGCGCCAGTCTCCGAATCGATCAGTGTTTATCGACTCTAGAAAGTGTGCACCTATTCTGGGTCCGCCAAATAAGTCAATATCAGAGAGAGCGTGCAGCGCTACAAAGTGGGATTTTGACGGAAGACATTTTATCGCCAACAGACTTACGAGTTATTTTAGCGACAAGTCGCCGGGACGGACGAACGGTCCCGAGACTTGAATGGTATTACCAATTCTTACGAGTTAATTCTATGTGGGAAGATGAACGGCATTTAGTTTTTAGTGCTGATTTGCCCCGACGGATCATGCTAAGTTTCTGCGCTATCACCTTTGGACATGGCCCGTTGCACGCAAATTCAGGTACCTACAGACCTTGCATATGATACCCTCAGTGTGGCTATGTTTTTACCGCATGACTGCCTCGGAAGTAATCCTTGTATTTGTAAAACGGGTCCCGGGTTTACCAAGGACGGCTTAGCATGTCCACGAGGGATCATTACTAACAATCAGGCCCACCGAAATATGTCGAGTCACGAGTACTCGTTCCCCTAGACGACTAGTTTATTTCGCCAGTGAGGCCATAACACATGTATTATATAGTCCCAGGATGAGCCTTTTAATGTATTTTTTTTTACTGGATCACCGAGTAAGACAGGTTATTTGTCACGAGCTGGTTGTCGCGTCGCTGGGCGAGTGTGGACCTTACACGGAATGATGCAACATTCGATCCACGGTCGATGTTAATATCCACACGATCCTAACCCCGGCGTTAACACCCCACCTGTCAATCACTCACCTGACGCAGACGAAGTCACCCCAAGTGACACGCTTCAACGGGTCGCCACGATGCGTGATCATGCGAGTATACTCTATATTTCTACATGACTAATAAGTCGTCAATTGCGGGAAATTGTTTGGTTGCTCACAGACTAGCTGTTGCTCGTTATCGTGACTATTAGTAGATGACTAATTTGACTTATTATTATCTGTTTGTGATGTATATGTATATTTTCACAGTTGTGTGGATTCCCCGACTATGTGGTCTGAATTTGGGTTATGTTGCTGAAGTTTTGGTTGTTGTTGTCAGTGATGTATTGGTTGTTGTTGCCAGTAATGTTTCATGGCCAACAGTCCGTGTTGTTCTCTATCACACGCACCTTACGGAGATGGTTCACCATGCTTATGTTTGGAATTTATGTTGTATAATGTCTTATCGTTCGTATTTGATTCCATGTGTGGTGATGTTTTTCTTCTTTTGTTCTTCTTTTCTTCCACTGTTCGATTCTGTAGGGTGTGACTAGTTTTAGTAATATGCGAAACCGGTTTAATAAAAGAGTTTGTTCATTTGTTAAATTCATCGAAATAATTTACTTTGCTTGTTAGATCGGGTAACTGCCGAAAGCATAGTGTGTCTGGTGATTTCTCCAAGACTAAATAAGCAAATTGTAAAAAAAGAACTAGCATGTCGCAAAGAATACTACATAGTAGATACGTTTGAAACGATTCGTCAGAAATGTCGTATGCTAGCAAATGCGGAATGTAAGACGGACACGGTTCAGTGAGTTTAGGCCGTGTCAAATGCGACCAGATAATTATATTGAATGTGTAGTGCAAATGTGTAGTGCACTGCTGTCGACAATGTGTATTAGTCATCATTTCGCCGTGTCAATAACTGAACAAACATCGTGGTCAAGTGGACGCAACGGTTCTGTTATTCTGTCGTTCTTACCGACAGACCGACCGATCGATTCACCGACTCACTCACTGACTCACTGACTCCCTGATTGACTCACTGACTCACTCATTGTCTAACTAACTAACTCACTGGCTGACTCACTGATTCACTCACTGACTCCCTGATTGACTCGCTGACTGACTCACTGACTGACTCACTGACTCAAACACTGACTCAATCACTGACTGACTCACTGACTCACTAACTCACTCACTGACTCACTCACTGACATATTCACTGAATTCATGACTCACTCACTGACTCACTACTGACACACTGACTGACTGACTGAATGACTCACTCACTCACTCACTCACTCACTCACTAAATCTATATATCACACACATTTCTTAACAGTGGTAATTAACAGGGTCATTAATTTAAAAATAATGCGCTCTTACACTTCACCCATAACTCCTACAGGTTACCCATAATTCCTACAATTTACCCATAATTCCCCTATTGAATAATAGTACGTGCAAATTTTATTAAATATTTAAAAATAATGACACAATATTGTCCACAAACGTTAGACAGAGGACTCTAAAGTATCTTGCTATACCGACGTACAGCTGTCGTAAGCTATAAACGTGTGAGGACATGCAGCTGACGTAAGCCGCACACATAAAAATACCAAATAAGGACATGCAGCGGACGTAAGCCGCACACATAACAATACCAAATAAGGACATGCAGTTGACGTAAGCCACACACATAACAATACCAAATAAGGACATGCATCTGACGTAAGCCGCACACATAACAATACCAAATAAGGACATGCAGTTGACGTAAGCCGCACCAGATGCGTTGAGGAAAGTCCAACATCAGCATATTGTCGTTATATGTCAATATTTTAAAATAATGCGCTCTAACACTTTACCCATAACTCCTACAGGTTACCCATAATTCCTACAAGTTACCCATAATTCCTACAATGTACCCACACCTCCTACAGTTTACCCATAACTCCTACAGTTTACCTATAACTCTTACAGTTTACCCATAACTCCTAACGTTTACCCATGGGATCAAAGGGTCTGTTAGCAGCGGTCATTAACAGGGTCAATTATCTTTTTATGACACTGTCTCCATCCTGCCTAGCTGTTTCTCACCAACTCATTATGTATAATTTCTATAAAGTTTGCTGAATGTTCACTGTTGTTAAACATCCTTCTGAAATATAACAGCGAATGTAAATAGTTCAGTCAAAACATTAAAATAAATCAACAACATACCGTATACGTTCCCATGCAGGTTTCTCCATAAAACGTACACACAACTGTTTTTCAAGTCCTTTGTTTGTCTTGTTTGGCTGTCATCGTCCTTCGTTGTTGATTTATGGGGCTTGGGTTCCGTTGTCTCGATTTCACGCGAGTCTTAGAGCGACTTGCGAATTCTGCTGTCCATCATCTCTGCTGCTGACTGTTGTCTGGGTCATTTCGCGCGTCCGTCCGATTGACTTGTCGTTATATCGCTTTAAAATGTTCCAAAGTTAGTTAAAAACAAATAAAAAGTCACGGTTTGTTTAGAGACTTCAATGTCACTGTTCGTGAGAATTTCACAGTTCGTAAGCACGGCACGCCAAATGAAGGAATGTTTCTTTCTTACGTTGTTACTTACTTACTTACGTACGTTGTAAGGCTCTTAAAAAAATCGCTGGCGCGTCTCGCCAATGTAAGATATGCCTCCCTCAATTATCTTACGTTGGGCCGCACGCAATGATCCGGGAAGGTATTTCTCAGAGATGCATATCTAAGCGTCGGTCTTATTTGCTCTCGCCAGGTCGATATTTATTATTGAACTAGTACTCACTCGACCAATAAGTACATAGAGTACTACATAAGTGTAATCAACGCATTGTTCTCCAGGTTCGAAGCGATTTTAATCGTGTAAATCAGACGGCAATACAATCGCTCAAGTTGACAATGAAAAAGCAGTGAAGATAATATACCACCGTAAACCGTAAAGAAAAGTCGTGAATGCAAACATCACTTAGACACTTAATGTCTAGAAGAATAAAACGAAACACTGAATGCTTAAATCTGACCGGTAATTTTGAAGCCTAATGCCCGCAAGGACCACCCTTATTGATAATTTGGATGCCTAAAAATGCAGCTTGTGCAGCTTGTGCCGGTCCCTTGTAATCCCTCCTCCGAGGTATTTATACTCTAAGTTTACCAAATTCAGACGCCGACACTAGAGACGCTATTATTGCTTAAATACCCAATACGCTTTACCATTGGTTCAACTTGCTAAACCACCCTCGTCTCTACCGCTGGACAGTGACGTTTTCCGGGAGTGTCCTTGCAAAATCTGCATATTAACTTATTGGAGCTGTGCCGATCCAGGGTTCCCAGGATTCTTCCCGTTCCCGAATTCCGTTGACCTCAGAGGTCATAAACACGCACATACGCACATGCGCACATTCGATCGGCCGTACTTTATTTCAGTCTCTTTGTATGCCTATCTGCCTATCTTTCTCTCTCTTTCTATTAGGAACGGATGCAATTGCATTTTGCCTGATGTAGCGTTTTTCGAAACACATTTAGCCTGGCACATAATGCAGCGTTCGGGAACATTTGCGTATTTGTTGTAGCATCAGTGTATATGGCGTACACGTATCTCTATGCACTTCGTATGGACCAGCCAAACATTGCCGGCAGAATTGGGCTGTGCCTGGTGTAGAGGTCTGACTGCAATGCAAGACTGAAGCTTCTAAGTATTCGGTCACTGCCCTGTGGACCTATATGCAAGTTGAATGCGTGCGAAGCCCGCCATACACATACCGATTCTACAGTTGCCAACATGCTGGCGACTGCTTTTTCAGTTGGTAGCTCAAATGTAGTCGTTATGTGTATGTTCTCCACCGACAGTTTGCAAAACTTTTTGTGGACATCTGGCATGTAAAAAATCGGTCAGCGTGTGTGTGTGTGTGTGTGTGTGTGTGTGTGTGTGTGTGTGTGTGTGTGTGTGTGTGTGTGTGTGTGTGTGTGTGTGTTTAGGTAATGTTTTACCACATTTTTAACACAGCAGGAACAGTAATGAGTGCGTCGGAGCCAGTTTGTTTCTACTAAACGGCTGATTCTCTTATACGTGATTGTGTTAAGCGGAGTCGACTACATATCGTTGACAACCATCGTTTATGAGCGCACAGTGAATAGCTATAGGGAGTTGATTAAACATTACCCGTAGACGCATAGATTACACTGTGACAGGCGCCGATCACTCCTGTTCTCTGCTGTGTGACAATGACACATCAGCAGTGCTGAGATAGCATCTGGTACGACGGCTGGACGGAATTCAATGGACCGTTGAAGGTGAGGCGGTTCACTGACTGACCTTTCGCCCGGTGATTTTCCGCGGCGGAACCGCATTTCACAACGCGCTGCAGTCTACTTCGGAATTACATGTCAGCTGGGAGACATTTGGTTTGATGTGTGACAAAAGACAATCATTACGTGAAACGGCCATAGTCTACAGCATACTTATTTGTGTGTGCGTGCGTGCGTGCGTGCGTGCGTGCGTGCGTGCGTGCGTGCGTGCGTGCGTGCGTGCGTGTGTGCGTGCGTGCGTGCGTGTGTGAGTCTATCTCTCTCTCGCTCCTCTCTCTCTCTCTCTCTCTCTCTCTCTCTCCATCTCCTTCTCTGTATTGCCAGATCTTATTTAAATGTCTTTGTTTTATCAGATCTTTCTCTCATAACGTTAAATGAGGTCATAAGTTCCTTATTTCTACAGTGAATCCGATCTAAACCTAGCATACAGATGAGCAGAAACCAATACGTATTAATTCAGGATAAATCCTCGACACATATCCACCATGAGTGATTGCCGTGATTGGTATAAATACTATCAAACATCCGGAGGATGGGTAACTTGCCCTCTCGCATACTCCTCAACAGCGGGAGAGGGGGAGAGCGGGAGAGCGGGAGAGCGGGAGAGCGGGAGAGCGGGAGAGGAGAGACGGGGAGAAGTGGAGAGGGGGAGAGAGTGAGCAGGAACTTGGAGAGATGAGGAGAGGAGGAGAGGAGGAGAAAGAGGATGGGAGGTTAGAGGGAGAAGGGCAGAGAGTTAATATCATTATATTAAACCCGACGCATATTACACGACGCGACGGCGACGCAACGCAGCAAAACGTCGTGGAAGTTTTTTCCTGAAACTCATCCAAGAAAAACTGAAATTATAAAGGTATAAAGGTTTCATATGACATGATATTGGTGACTCCTGTCAAAAAGTCAATTGCTAGAGAAAATGCCTAATAGTTCCAAAGATGGCTGTCATCGTTTTAACTGGCATTCTCTAACCAGTGATAAACCTTTTTGGATCAGCTAAACTGGTATCGACTTACAGGCGATAACACTAATTGGTCAAATACTTGATGTCACTTATTCATCTGGCATTCGCTTGCCAGTCAGAAAAAAAACGATTGTGAGAAATGAAGTGCATTTAACAACTTTTTCAAAACATGTTGACAAAAAGTGAGTCTATAGATGGTCATTCATTAGGTCATTTGTGCACTGGGTTTGTTTTTTAATAAGAGCATTTACTGCATCCCGCATTGACAGGGTTATAACAGCAGTAATAGGAAAACGGGGTTTATCGAGGCAACTTTTAGAAGAAGTGATGGAAATGGATCCAGATCACACGATTTGTTAGGATATGTTTGTATGACAATGTGAACTTCGGCAGTAGTTGCCTGTGTAACACACTGCAATATATTTTCAAAAAGGTCATATCAAAATCATAATCATCAATGACGAAATGTGATAGGATGTAAACTATTTGATATATGCTATATGTTGAAGACAAGCTGCACAATGTGCCCAATGAAGTGTGACAAGGCAGCGTTAGCGACTCAATGGACAATGATGCAGCACATAGCGGTGCCCCGTCCTCGTCGCCAGGGGGCTCCTGTCCACACCAGTACTCGCTGCAGATCGATAGGAGCAGTCTTTACAGGTAATGCATTTTTTTATATATGATAATAAGAAATGTAGAATTATAAAATGAAACTATCCTGAAGAATGTTCAAAAACATGTAATATTAGTATGCTAACACTAACATAACCTAAACGACTTGAGTATGACATCCGTGCAATATTCACAACAATAAAAATAAAGAGTAAACCTAAGAGTGTTTTTATGATGCTCTGGCGCCTATGTTCGGACACTAAATAATGTTATAACAGTTCTGCTTTTAACAACCACATTAACATTACTGTCCCCTGATTTGGCAACTGGTATCAAGGGTATATTTGTGCTATTTCACTGTTATCATTATCAAATATAATACTTTTACCAATTCAAATTGAAATTAGTAACATTATGATTTTAAATTTAATATATTTGTTTGTTTTCTTCTTCAAGAGTTTAATTACGCCTAAAAATGTAGTTTTCCAGAAATATGGAATAGCTTCGACGCCCTCGTCTTTTCTGCGCCGTTGGTCTTTTTAGACAACACATTTAAATGTCACATTTCAAAGTGTTGACAAAAATAAAGTATCTTACCATACTTTTTTAATGGGACTTGTCTGGGTGTCGTTACATAATTGTAATAACGTAAAAGAAATGCAGCATTTCAAGATGCTGCGAATAACTGCGAAGGCAGGATGGGCTATGGTGTGCTATGGTGGGCTATGGTGGGCTATGGTGGGCTATGGTGTGCTATGGTGGGCTATGCACAGCTGTTAGATCGATATTGGAGAAGAACATTAACAAGAAATGTCTAGTTTTAATATGCGAAATTAGTTTAATAAAAATACGCGTATATTGTGGAATAAACAATATAAATGGCACAAGGTACACACTAGTACTATTTGTGATTAACATAGACTTAATGTGCTTACTACATAGCAGCCGCTGCGTTGTCTTTCAAACCATCATTCAAAAATTCGAAGGTAGGGTGGGCTATGGTGGGCTATGCAGAGCTGCTTGGTCAATATTGGAGAAGAACATTAACAAGAAATGTTTAGTTTTAAAAAGCGATGTTTGTTTAATAAAGGTACACGTATATTGTGGAATAAACAATACAATTGGTATAAGGCACAACATTTTACAATGTGAGATTAATATAGACTAAGTGTTCTCATCTACGTAGCAGCTGCTTTGTTGCCTTTCAAACCATCATGTTCTCGTAAAACATTTCCTCGTCGTCCGTCAACTTTCTGGGTCCAATATGTAATGTCTGATTGCTTCGTGGTAGAGGTCGATGTAACATATTTCATTTCGGGTCTAAGACATGAGACGTAACAAACAATATCTTCGTTGAGCCAATATACAGTGTGATGATTACATTCAGTATATGCACTTACTTACTTACTATTGTCGTCCACTTAACGTGATGACGTGATGATTTCCTTCCACAAGTTTCGGTTCTTCGTTGCAGTTAGTAAGTTTGTTCAGTTGAGTCTCTGATGTTTTATGTATCAGAAATTAATCAAAGTAATATAAAATAGTGAACGGTGAAAAATTGTGAGGAATCAAAATTCTTAATTTCATGGGTTGTACTCAAAACGAATGTCTAAACAATATTACCAGCCAATACATTATGTCCAAGAACACGGTACACCGTCTAGTGTACATGTGACGTGTTACAGATTATTTTGTTGTATTATTGCACAAGGCGACGATATGATTCCTCTTTGTATGCAACGAATATGCTTTTAAGGTAATCATAGTCTGACATGTTCTGTGAATTGCACTGCATTGCATTAAGCCTACTTCAACTTATAAAACAACTACAACTGTCTGCCCCATAATGAGGGTCGTCTTGTTGGATACGTCCTTCGGGTTTAGTCGTCGATTTTCATCTTCTCTTTAAGAGCCGCGATACCGTTGACGCCAGTAGCAACCACGGAACCCACGGCGAGGTAGAACGAATAACCCAGACGAGTTTCTTTTTGAACCGCAGCAGCGACGACTGCGCAAATCATGCATGTTGCTGAAAGAGCAGAAGTAACACTAATTCAACTAATCATAGTGGGTGTTTTGTCATCACATCACACAGACACAGGCCAGTTGAGATCATTCGAAGGTAAAGCATTCCAGAGCTGTGTTTATTAATAGTAATAGTAGTAATAATAATACACAGCTTTATATGATGTTGAGTTCACACTGGCTTGGTACGGACGTTATGTAATAGTCCGGTGTACGTCTCATTTATGTAATAGTCCGGTGTACGTCTCAATTAAACGTACGTTTACCCACTTTGAAATATAGTACGGGGGCTAGATCATTCAATTAAAATAGAAGCTTTATGGGAATTGCGCGTGCCCGTGTGTGTGTGCGTGTACGTGTGTGTGTGCGTATGCGTGTGTGTGTGTGTGTGTTTGTGTGTGTGACCGGAGTTTTATATATGTACAATACTCAGTCAATTATATAACAGAGATACCCAATTGAAACGCACAATTGTTCAATTAAAGGTTACACACTCGGGTGAATATGTCAGACAGGAGAAGCAACACAAACAAATACAGAATACTCGCACGCACGCACGCACGCACGCACGCACGCACGCACGCACGCGCGCGCGCACGCACGCACGCACACACACACACACACACACACACACACACACACACACACACACACACACACACACACACACACACACACACACACACACAACGGCATAACTGCTATACTACTGCATAGGTATCTCACCTGAAAAGGATGCTGCTCTCATGTACCCCTTGAACCACCCATTGCTGATTGAGGGCTTTGTCTTGCCGTGCAGTGCAATTAAGACAATGATCAGTGACACTATCGTGGATGCCGTTTCCGTTGCCTGCATCACCAGTATCGTCACTGCAACAAGCAACATCGTAGTGGTAATGTAAACATCTGTATTTGTCAGAACCAAGAAACGAAACATTTCATTGCTGTTTTAGTTTAACAAGATTTAACAAGATTTGCCACGTAGGCCAAAGGCCCAGATGGCAAGTGGAGAAGAAAGCCATTGGCTTATCGAGAGTCCAGCAATGTCCATCTACGTGTAACCCGCCCTCCTGAGATATGTGTCAACCTTGATTTTAAACATGTTCACGCTGCTGGCAGTTATACAATCCGTAGACAATTTGTTAAGTTGTAATGTTATGTTGTTAAGTTGTTAAGTTGTAATGTTATGTAGTTATCAGTTATTGTCATTCGCAATTCATGATCAAAATAGTGAAATTCCTTGTCTCGAACCTCCGGCATGAGATAAATTGGCGGCAAATTCGAGTACGGCAGTCATCTTATACAGTGATACATCTTATACAGTGATTCATTGTTGTTTAAGAACGTTAACCGACTCTCGGTAATACAAAAGATGGCGAAATGGTCGTCAAAAAAATCAATACCCGTACAAGGCCTTAGGAAGCGGTAAGGCCAGTCAGGCTTGGACCTAACCAATATTTGGCCAAACCACAAGGCGTGCGTGACTCGCTGATATACGCACTATACATATTTCCTAGTTATCTTCCTTGGCTGCTGATAAGTAGCCCAAGCCGCAAGCAGTCGTTTCTCTTCTATTATCCACTTTGGGTCGCTTCACTGGCACCACGCATGTCCCTTTTGCGCGTAGTAATTATATATGAAAAGTTGCTCACGTATCTGAAAAGGGGTTTGGCAGCAAGATTAATTCCTTAGGTCACTAAGGTAGTGTCGTTTTATTGCCGCACGCGATTATACACAAGGAGTGCAAAAACGAGATGCAACTATGATTTTGTTTAAAAACGAACACTTTGTAAATGTGCAATATGATGCAATAGTTGAATCGAACATCGCCAGCAACATTGCACCCAGGGCGACTAGAGTCTTGTATTAGAGAGTTTTTTGTGACAGCCCACGCTAATGGATAATTGGATGCAAGAAAATAAAAGAGTTGCATAGTCACATTGAAATTCGCAAAACGAAAAAAGTACACGTGACATAGCACAATACTAACAGTTTCCCGTTGCATTAAATACATGTTCGTCAATTCTTGTTGTGTATTTTCTCACGCAATTATGATTTTGAACGCTAATTATGTTCTACAACTTAGCAAAACAATCAATTACATAAACTATGATTGGAATCACGGTGTTTGTCTTGTGTTCCCACTCCCTAGTCAGAGTGGGTATTACCAATACATAATAACGACATAATTTAAGTGGCGATAAGTCAATGTATGCCATATTTTTGGATTGTGCAATACCAAATTTGTTTTTTACTAATAAATAAAAACAGATAACTGCATATTTGAATCGGAATTATCACAGTTATGACGAAGTGTTACGTGGGTTTGTGTGTGTGTGTGTGTGTGTGCGTGCGTGCGTGCGCGCGTGTGTGGCTGTCATAGCAAGTGAGCAATTTATGCACGTCTCATTGGCAAGTATACCGTCAACGCAAAGCACAAACTACGTATTGGCAACTGCAATACATCAATTGAGAGAATAGCGCTAATAGTAAGTTTACTTATAAAAACCACCAGGCATGCGAGCCCACGACAGGTTATATTTACACCTGTACCCCTTTGTTAAAGGTCGGTAAGAAAATGTTTGATCGCATAATGACCTTCGGGTAGCCATATTGGCCTGAGTGCCCTCGGGTATTTAGCAAGGCAATACAAACATGAACTGTTATTAACGTATAGCAATGTCAAACAAAAACATGCTACCGTTCACTACAATTGGGCATAAGAGAACTCGCCTGAACGCATTGAGCAAATCCACCCCATTAGAAATGCGTGTACTTACAGTGTCCAATTATAGAGTTAATCGGTACGCAGCCAGACGGGTAACACACTTGCCATAATCCCACATGAATGCCGTGTTCAAGAATCCACCATTCATGTGTCGCCAAGGCAGCCACTGCAACATCAAAGGCGACAATGGCGCCCCATAACATGACGAAGTTGACCCTACCTCTCGGTTCAGTGTAACCCTGAACATCAACGACACTGAAGACAATGTCACGCATCTCGATGGTCTCGTTAGAAGACATGGTCTCTCACGTTGCGTGTCCCTGTCCGCTGGTTCAGGTGGTGCCTGAAATGGCGCACACAAATGTTCAGGTAAAGGTACATTCTTACGTAGCGCGGTATCCAGTACTCGGGACTGTTCAAAACGTTTTACACTTCACCCCTTGGCAGACCTGTTCAATACAACGTCATCTCTGGGAAGCATTCAACCACTCTGCAATTACTGCATGAAGACTATTATTTCACATATCCATCACTGTCTATAACCAGGTACTCATTTATGCAGCTCACGACGTGGGGTGAACGAAATCGTCAAAGCTCCGAAACGCCAGCAAGAGGATTCGAACCCGGGTTCCCAAGAGTGAAATGTCCTCAACGCATTTGAACAATAACAATCTGCTGTGACTTACAGAAACAGCCGAGCCTCTTATCTGATAATGTCTATTTAAATTGTTGATTAGTCAAAACTGTAGGTGCCTTTGTTTTTGTTCCTGTTGTGTTTCGAATGTAAACGAATGTAGAATAAACATAGTACATACATATGAAATTTAAGCTAAGCATTCGACGGTACATGAGTGTAAGTTTTGATGCTAGAATGTATTTCCAGATAGATGGTGAAATAGATGGTGAAATAGATGGTGAAATAGATGGTGAAATAGATGGTGAAATACTAAATACTTTAATAGGTGGAATGATACTTAGCGGTAGTTCTGTCACTGGCCACGTTGGCGCAGTAATAAATGCCGATAAACACTGACGAGCTACGCACATGAAGCTGGATATATGTGATGTTGACTAAACTTGTTCAGCATATCAACGAGTTCAGTTAATGTGAAACATTTTCAAGATTTTTGGTAGCCCAGTTTTCTTATAACCAGACAACACGTTAGTATGGCCACCAGTGCAAGAATGCAGTGTTCTGATCAGAAAGGCACTGCTCTGCCTATAGGCGCAATGATTCATATTTTACGCCAAAAGTATGCAGCTGACCCTTAACCTGGGTATGAATTGTCTAAGAGGTGATATTCAGCCTGGATAGTAATCGCTTGACTTTGACTTAAGGAGCAAATGTCGCGAATTTGTAAAATAAAATTCGCACCGTATACATGATATTTTCGGAGACAGTAGACATCGCAAACCAAGAGCAGTGAGGAAAACAATCAGCTTGTCTGTGATGTCATTACAATCCCTTTTCAGATGGTATCAGAATCAATTTCAGAAGTATATAGTTTTTAATCACTGTTAGACCACCAGAGGACCTTCACGGAAGTAGTATAGGATAGGATCTGATACCTCACCGGGGGAGGCCACGTATCGTTCACGAGCGCAGCCAATCAGAGTGCCCCCAGCCCATGTATCGCTCACGAGCGCAGCGCCCCCTAGCGACTAAGTGTAGCCTCAGCCAATCGGAGTGCCCCCAACCCATGAATCGTTCACGAGCGCAGCCAATCGGAGTGCCCCCAGCCCATTTATCGTTCACGAACGCAGCGCTCCCTAGCGACAATCGGAGTGCCCCCAGACCAGTGCGCAGCGCCCCCTTAGCGACTAATTGTAGCCTCAACGCGTTGACGACTCCCCTAGCGACTAAGTGTAGCCTCAACGTGTTGACGTCATCGATAGGAACGCGCGATATACACCTTAATGATATCATTCGACCCCGACGGAATGACCAGTCCGAGTGGTTAGCTAAACTAACTGGACATAGGAACGACTGTATTTAACTGTAAGCCCAAGCGTTTATCCGGCTGTGAGTCGTAGTGCGAGATCAAAAGGCACCTATCGAAACAATGTTGCAATGGAGCCGTCGTTATCAGTGCAAAAAAACAGCTACAATGTAACGAGTAGAGTATTGATGTGGCTGAGGCATAGCTAGTATATAGTAGGTGGTAGACATAAGACATCATAAAATGAAAACTTGTAAAGATAATGCGATTATGTGATAGTTATTAATTAGCCTACGTGCATACGGACATTTTATTCGCTGGATGATGGAAATCTGACCGTTCAGTAAAAAAATTGCAACAGGATGAAAAGTGACTATGTGTATAAACACACGCAGTGGGAACGAGAAGTCAACACAAGACGAGAATATAAGTTGAAGCGAAATTTAATGAACAATCAAGAACGACAAGTTCAAGCAGCGACAAGTTCAATAAAATGAACAGTCAAGTGATGCTAATACATTACGCGATCACGACATGTGATTTGGTTTTGATGACGTCGTCGTTGTATGGAAATACGACAACGATGCATAAGTTCGGGCACGACACCCAACCAGATCCTGCGATGATCGATTTTTGCTGCATTGATATTACATTCTTCATCCCAGGATTCTGGTTGGATATCATTATCATGGACGGTGGTGTCGATACTTTTAAAGCCCCAGGTGTCGCGTAGTTCAGTCATCACCGATGTCCAAACCTGCCTATGATTGGTGTTTGCCGCATTGATAGCACATTCGGCATTCCAGGATTCTGGTATGTCATTGTCATGGACGGTGGTGTCAACACTTTTAAAGCCCCAGGTGTCGCGTAGTTCAGTCATCACCGATGTCCAAACCTGCCTATGACGACTTCAAGGAAATGACAAACCAGAGTGAGATGCATAATGTAACCATCTATATGTATATATATATATATATATATATATATATATATATATATATATATATATATATATATATATATATATATAGAGAGAGAGAGAGAGAGAGAGCGTAACCAAGCAATAAGAGAGATGGAATGCGAAACCTATCCACTGGTAGTTTCTTATCACTAGGCAAGCCGCTGCATATGGAATGTGGACCCAACTAACACTCAGCGAGACATGTACACGGGAACGATATAACAGTAGTTAAAGTGAACATTCATTCATTCATTCAAACAACGTACTCTATGTAAAGTATTATATATATATATATAGAGATACTCACACACGATCCAGAAGTAGCAACAACGCATCCCCGACTAGCTGTAGCACTAGCAGGACGTCGGTGAGCATGCCTATCATGGACTGCATGGTGATCGGTAGTTGCTGACAATGGCGGTAGTTGCAGACAATGGCGGTTGTGATGACGACACGACGGTCTCAGTTGTCTTATATTTATACCATACTAGAAATAAGTCAGACAACTGACGTCAGCCTCGGAACAATACCACAGTAATCAGAAAACCGATAAACGAGGCAGGCAGCTGTCAACTAACGATGCCGGGCATCCATCACGGAAGGAAAAAGTGGGGGGTTATGAGTACTCGACAGCGGTAGAACGGCGTGTATTTAATACAGTAAATGTACATGTTAACATCATAAAGTCACTATGAATCGTCCTATACAGTTCAGAGGTGGTAACAGTTAGCTATGCAATTTCTACGTGTGCAGAATATGTGTGGAATAGAGAATTTAACACTGTTGAAAGCGTGTATCAGTGGCGCAAATGCATGTATCATGGTGATTCGAAGACAGCGGAAAAGATGCTGACCACACGCACTGGTCTACAGGCGAAATATCTCAGCAAGAACATTCGAGAGAAGGCGCATTTACGAGCAGAATGGAACAAACAGAGATATTCTGTAATGTATGCGTTAGTCGCTGTTAAATTTCGTGACCCAACCTTACGTAAGCGACTGTTAGATACAGGGGAATC
>SDWI01000535.1:72630-83790 GCA_009193005.1 Lamellibrachia luymesi
TGGAATTTACTGGAGATGTTCTTTTAAAAAACGGTCATTGAACGCAATGATTATGCAACTCGGTCGACTTAAAACCGCTCTCTGAACTCACCGAAACAATAACCTATTTTGATTGTTATTTGTTTAAAACTTTCAAAAATTATAACACCATGCACGATAGCGGGCAGCACATTTGCTGTCTGGCCACACGCCTCAACGCATAGACGCTGCAGCCTTATAACAATCATTTCCACTAATAAACAAAACAAAAAAGATCGAATTCGCATTGTGGTTAAGTATGCAGTAGCATACCGTTTCAGTGGAATGATGTGGTATGATTTGCTTGTTTCAATCTTGATTTTATTCTTCATAAACAGCTGATCACAGCTAAAGTGGGATGCAGGAAAGTGAGTTTAGAGATCGAGATCACCAGCTCTGTGAGGCGCACGACAGGTTTTATCCATTTCCCTGTGTCGGATCTTTTACTTCCCCTGGCAAATACACCAGATAAAAGGACTACCGGTTTTTAGTGTCTCTTCCTCAAGATACAAGCAATGTGTGGTGAACGAAATTAATGTGTAGCTTAATCCTTTACAGTGGCTGCTTGGATCCTCTACAATGGCTGCTTGGATCCTTTACAATGGCTGCTTGGATCCTTTACAATGGCTGCTTGGCTTAATTCTTATATTCATTACGTATGTAACTTATTGCGCTAATACGTGATGGCATGGTAAACTAATGTTTGACTAAGCTAGACTCCCTCTTTGGTTAACCCCTTTTCGAGATCCTTTATACGCCATTGACTACAAGAATTATATACAATTGTGTTAACGTAACGGGACGAGCCTGCCGTTTGACGCCTGCATTACAATCACGACACCCGCTTGAGCAAATACCAGAGCCAGTAAAGCGTTCAGTAGATTCAGAGCCACTACAATAATCGATATTCAACGCGCCAAACACGCCACCAGGGGGCGCCACTCACAATTTCACCACTGCCTCAACTTACACTTGATGTGCAGAATCTGAATATTAGTGGTGCCATCTAGCGTGTCTTGCTAACCATGTTAGTAATGTTGGAAGTTGTAAACAGGGCAGTGGGAAGATAAACCATAGGACGGGCCGGGCGGATACTGTATGGTATTTCCAACGAATATGTTTACACGGAGGAAGCAGTCAAGGTAAACCATAGGACGGGCCGGGCGGATAATGTATGGTATTTCCAACGAATATGTTTACACGGAGGAAGCAATCAAGGTAAACCATAGGACGGGCCGGGCGGATAATGTATGGTATTTCCAACGAATATGTTTACACGGAGGAAGCAGTCAAGGTAAACCATAGGACGGGACGAGCGGATAATGTTTGGTATAGTGTGTATTTTTTTTGTATCTCCGTACCACTGTAAGGTATTTCGCCAAAAGTTATCGTCTAATGCAAAATGTATATCCCGGCAATTGTCGTGCTGCGTAATTCCTGGCAACAGGAACCGAAATTATGGTAAGCATAGCTGGACACATTACTGGTCATACAAAACTGGACGTTTCCCAGCTAAAGCAAGCTGATCTGTGTGGGTTGGACATTTCGACGAATTATATTTGAAAAACTTTCAACACAAACGCATTTGAAAGAAAGCTAAGTGAAGCTAAAGGTGCCTCCTCAGTTGAATGTTTTTGCTCCTCTCATTTCAAATTAATTTTGTGAAAATTCAAAGGTACCTAGTATATTCTGCATTTGGTCAAACAAACAAGTAAAAACGGAAACGCTAAAAATGAATTTCAACCTTGGTGAAATGTCGTAATTTTATCATGTGACCAGCGAGAGGAAGTCATGCCCGTGACCGGCATTGACCCGCAAATGTTTCCCATCTTGGATATCAAATATTTTGAGCCTCACCAGAGTTAACGACTAAAGTCAGTTGTTTCGATGATTTGAACAAAAATACGCATTTTTTATACAATCGACTGCGGATGTTACTTAAACTATTCACAAGCTACATATTTGGATATCAGTGAACATGATTCACGATTGGCTAAATCAGTTGAGAATGGAGTTTTATTGAACAGTTTCTAGTTTAAATTAAAAGGACTCTGGTCGGTGGCAAATACGGCATTTGCGGGCAAGGCTGTCTCACAAAATTTGCCAACATCCGCGCAAAGGCGCTCGAAGACATTACTTCCCGATGCTTACAGACATTCCGCTACATAGCTTAATGACACCAACGCCGGAGTTGCAAACCGTCGCGTTGACTTCTCGACGTCTTGGCGGCTCCGCGACGTGTCGTCATCGTGGTCCTCGTCGTCGTTGTCGTCGTCGTCGTCGTCGTCGTCGGCGGCGGCGGCGGCGGCGGCGGCGGCGGCGGCGGCGGCGGCGGCGGCATAGCGGCGAAGCGGCGAAGCGGCACGAGTCTTCAGCTCGTCGTCCATGTGAATGCGAAGTGCTCGGTTATGTTAAAGTCGGAGTATGTCGACTAAGCGACTTCCCCAACCAACGCCGGGAGTGGGCGTGGCGCAACTCTTGAGTTATTAAGGCGTGTTCGTGGTGACGCATAGACGTTCTACCGAGGACGGTATCTTTGTAACTTCGATGTACAAATTGCATTGTTCTTTAAATATCCCACACTTGTTGGTGCTTTATGAGGAGTAGATATTGACATGTTATGATTACGTATAGATAGGCCCTACATGCCAACTTCGTTTCATTACGTTTATTGTTTGTGTTGATAGGAAACCTATATGTTTGATATTAAACGTGTGTTATTTTCAATGTTTCATATACGCGTTGCCCGTATTCAATGGCGACGCTTCTCAAGCATCTCTGAGCAACTACAGCCCAATGTAATCAAACCCGCGGGTTACCAACCGCCACATATGGCAATGACCCCGCTGACCTAACACTTCTGGCTGTGCCGGCCGCAGAAATGAGTTTCACATACTCGATCAACCTGAACACTCGTTATGTCCGTGACTGATGGGGGACCAGCTATAGCTGAGGACTTGTTATAGCTGAGGACTTGTTATAGCTGAGGACTTGTTATAGCTGAGGACTTGTTATATCTTAGCCAATCTAGAGATTTATAATGGGATGTCTAATGTTTCGTCGGGGTTGGTGTAAAATTATCTTTTGTGTACCAGCCGCAGCACTTGGCATCATGCAATGATGTAGCAATATATATTTTGAAGGTGAACATTGGAAAGACTAAGATAACGAGGACAAATTCGGATGTAGAAGAAGGAAAAATATTGGAGATAAAAATATAGGTGTATATCATCAGAAAGTTAAGTAATATGTCTTCACCCAAAGAGCTGAAGTATACAAGACACAAAAGAAGAGGAATAAGGGAGGGAGGCAGGGAGGGAGTGAGGGAGGGAAGGAGGCATGGAGGGAAGCAGGGACGGACGGACATACATGAATACGGATACATATGTGTGTGTGTGTGTGCGTGCGTGCGTGCATGCGTGCGTGCGTGTGTGCGTGCATGTGTGTGCATATAATATATGGGTGTGTGTGTTGTGTGTGTGTATGTGTGTGTGTATGTTTGTGTGTGTGAGTGTGTGTATATGTGTGTATGAGTGCATGTGTTTCTGTGTGTATGCGTGTGTATGTGTGTCCATGTGTCTGTGTGTATATGCAATAAACGACACTTGTATATCTGGCGGAATATATTTTATTATCACAAATGCATTGATCATGTACAACAATTCAAAATGCCAAAAGAAACAAACACTGTGCCATCAAGGAACCATCGAACACTTAACTGGTAAATCGCAGGCAGTTGATACTAGGCTATGTTCTTCAGTAACATGAAAAGTAACTAATTCTGACACAGGGTTTTTTGCAACCACATCCTGTCTCGTTAAATATGTGCAATAGTTCAATATAATACGTCTTAACGAAGTTATTAGTAAAGTCGAATGCAGACCCGTGACAATGTTCCCACCACTTTTCTTGTATATGTTCGCGTTGTGGCAACCGTCGTTGGCGAAGGCTCGAACATCGACGCCATTTTAGTGCGGGGTAATGCACATGGCGCGCCTGTGAGCCCGACAATAGCATAGGTTCCCTCTCGTTGCCGACAGTGCCTGGTGCCAGTGGCCAGCGTGACGGGTGAAAACGTGGCAAGTGCCGAATCCGTTTTTGGAACATTTGCACCAACAACCATACCAGGTACACGAAGCCTGACACGGACCCCAGATTTCAAAACCACAACCCGAGGGACACCACTTCCTCTGGCCTGGCCTTTTGAAGCACATCGGCGGAGCGGCAGCTGTAGAAACACATTCATTTCAAAACGTGAAAGAACGAAACGTACGTCCTAATTGCACTTAATTCGCAAGAACACGCCACATAATCGCAAATCACAAAATTAAGGTTACTTAGCCAATGTGTTCGATATGATATGCACGCATTTAAATCAATCGTGTGAGTTATGATGACAAGAATATGTCAGTCTTTATGACACATATTCTTACCTTACTTTGGCATGAGGTCATCGTCAAAACATAAATAATTATTTAGTTGATTGTGTGCAATTTTGTTTTGGCATGTTATAACATATGCAGCTATTAATAACATCACAGAGGGCATTATAATAAGATATTTCAGAATATGCCGAAAATGCTACAGAATTAGCATATGTATCAACAGTATATTACCTCTCTTGGCCCGACCAAGATAGTCTGAAAAGAAAGGTATGTGCGCAGGTGGTTTGAAATCATAGACGGGCGAAATATATACGCATATGCATACACATTCTAGACATATGCACAAATATATACGCGAAACAGGAATAGCAAGCATTGCTATTTAATCCATTTGTCTCTGTGATATGTTGCTATATTTGACTTTATCTTCCAAATAGCATATCATATCATATCATATCATATCATATCATATCATATCATATCATATCATATCATATCATATTATATCAAATCATTCTGCCAAAAACCTACCACATACAAAATACGCAGAAACGCTCCCACAGAGCCACACACAAGCAGGTACGCACGCATCCATGCATGCATAAATACGTCCATATATAAAATCGTACGTACATACATACATACATACATACATACATACATACATACATACATACATACATACATACATACATACATACATGCCTACGTTCGTACATGCGTAAATTATGTTTTATGGAAAAATTCATTCCACAATATATTGATGCCGATCTCTATTTACAATAAAGCTACTGTATGTTCCCGATTCCCATCCGCTTTATATTCACAGCTACACAGCACTCACCAGACTCATCTTCATTGTCTTCAATCACTGAAGCAATCGGATCTTTGGCTTCCTCCTGTTAGCGGAATCATTTCATTACATGTACTCAAAAACTGCAGCAATGGCATACAAGCTACCTTACTGAACACATATTTATAAACTTATGTTGCAATCGAGTGTGTGAGTGTGTGAGTGTGTGAGTGTGTATGTGTGTGTGTGTATATATATATATATATATATATATATATATATACATANACTGTAGTGAGTAGTATCCTCAGCAGATTATTGAATCATTGTTTGACCTGTGAATCCACTTTCACAACGTACTCTTTGAGAAACTGCTCTGTAGTGCGCAGATTATGGAATCATTGTCTGACATGTGAAACTACTTTCACAACATATTGACTGGGCCCGTGGTCAACACTGGTCAGTGGCTGAGCTGTTATTCATACAACATGAAAAGACCAACTGGTCTATAAGTTGATGGCTTTAGAGATTACCTGTTCAATGAAAAATACAGACAAATGACTCCTTGTGTTGTGTTGGCACTGTTGGGTGGGTTGAGGTGGCAGCTCATTGGGGGAGTAAACATTAGCAATGCCAAACTTAAATATTTACAGCGAGAGAGAGATATATATATATATATATATATATATATATATATATATATATATATTATTAATTATTATTAATTAATTAATTAATTATAATTAGTTGTATTTGAAAATATAATACATACATTCACAGAGCGTTCGTGGTATGAGAAAACACAAGACCTTACCTGAGTACGGCACCTGAAGTTGTCTCAATCGTGTTCAAGTCAAAGAATCAGTGTGAGTATCCCTTCTTATAAAGGACACGTGTTGGTACGGGAACGTGATCGCTGTCACGTTACCACCGTTTCAACGTGATCGCCGTCACCACCTATATGTTTTATTGATGTCGTATGCGGCGCGTCCTGCCATGGATGGCTGCATGCCAGATCTTAATGCGCGGTGAACTTGAACTCAATGTTGGGGTATGTGTGATACATCTCCTTCATTAACGTTGTAGTTTAATTACGCTCCATAGTCGGACATCTTGTGCGGTTACCATAGAGAGCCGCCATATAGCGTTTGTGAGAAAAGCAATTCGACGGGCACATCTGCCAATGCATAATCTGTACGAATACAGTTCGAGTTTTATCGAGCCTAACTGCACGAGACGACCCAAATTTACCCTGTGTTATTACATATTTTATTTATTTTGCAGCCGCATCGTTGTTCATAGTGTAGCTGGTCCAAAACCAGTCCGCACAATCCGTACCGAATGATGTTGTAATATTTCCACGCACAACTAAGTCACTCATCAATCCATTTTTGGTGTCTGTAATCGCTTAATAATTCATGCAGACATACATAGGTACAACTAATACATTCCATTGCTAACATATCGTTCTATCTGTGTCTCCTTGGTGACGACGTCGGCTTGAACTACAGCAGCATCCGTAGTAGAATTAGAAGCAGCAGCAGCAGCAGCAGCAGCAGCAGCAGCAGCAGCAGCAGCAGCAGCAGCAGCAGCAGCAGCAGCAGCAGCAGCAGCAGCAGCAACGCAATATTCGCTGTGGACCAACTTTTCGTATGTTAATAATACATGCTTGGTTGCATTTGATATGATTTACAAAAGTCATTGTTTTACCGCCAGAATAATTGTTTGCAGAGTAGAGTATGGTCATACGCCGAACCGAGTATTTGCGTTGGAGCAAAAACGTGTTCAAGTTAAACACGTAAACAACTATATAAGTCAAAGTCAAACAAAAACGAATGTGCGGCAAGGTTGTCGTGTCGAAAATAAAAACGTCAAAAGCTTGCGCGTCTGAGAACAATTATAGTTCGTTCGTAGATTACACTTTTTACATAATTGCTCTAAAGGTTTTCGCTCACGCGGTCATAAATTGTCCAAGGCCAGCGAGGTGCGTGCTGCTTCTCATAGTCGAAACTGGGTTGACAAATATACCTGAAGGTTTTTTTTGGAGCAGCCGCGCCTTATAGAAAACATTGCTATCATCCCTACAAAATAGTGTCTAATGTAATGGAAGTATACTGAACCAAGAAATGATCAATCAATGATGCGGTTTACTCGTAAAACAAAGCAATTTAACAATGTAACACCAGAAAAGTTAAATTACCAAACTGGCCATATAACCAACAAAGGACGTCTCCAAACGCAAACACACGCACGCACGCACGCACGCACGCACGCACGCACGCATACACACACACAGAGGAATTACTGATTTGATCGAGTTTGATAGCATTTAGTTTAGTATTGTACACATATCTAAATATCAGTTTGATGAGGTCCACAATATGTGTCTGGATTCCATATGCATACATTATTCTCCAGAGAAGGTTTTTTTCAAAATCTACAACATTTGTGCACATTTCAGAGCACTGCTCAATTATGTTCATGAAAGTGAAAATATCATATGCACATCCTCTTTCTTTTCTGAATCCAGCTTATTATTTTCTTAACATCTCGGCTACTGCTGTCGAGATTAGCTTGATGATGATCTTGCAGAAGACTTTGCTGTGGACGGACAGCAAAGTGCTGCCTCGCCAGCTGTTACAGTTGGTGAGGTCACCTATCATAGGATTTTTGTTGTTGATACCTTTGCACCAGTAATCGGGAATTTGTCCATCCATACCTTGATTAATAATGGTACAAGGTGTATGGCTGCTAGATCAACGTCTGCTTTGAAGAACTCTGCGTTCAGCTGGTCATGACCATACGCTGTGTTTTCTTAGCTATTCATGACCATACGCTGTGTTTTCTTATCGTTTAGCTGGTCATGCGCCTACCTGTTCTTGCGTTCCTTGATAGCTTTAACAGCATTAATAGTCATTATTGGTAGGCCATAAAATAATGTTTCAGAAATTATTGTGAAACATTACATTTAAGCCTTCGTTCCTTATTCTCGTTGAATTCACGGTTGGAACAAGTAATTCTCATGTACCCAGCATGGATCGCTCGCGGGTTCATTTCTGAAAAAAATTACCATATTTCTCGTTATGAAGTGTTGGTTTTGTGTTTAGGAATTCACGCCGTTGACAAGGTATACTCCCCACGTACAAACCGCGTACACTGGCGTGAGGTCGGAAGGTTTGCCCCAGCTGCATTCATATCACATATGCAGTTCAGCCTAACTGGAAGAATATTAAGAAGCAGGACAGTATGGAAAGGCCACGAATGCAATTTCTGTACCTTGGACCATGAACAAGAGCTTCGAACGAGAAATTACCACAGACGAAACAAACTCAGAGCAAACATATAAGAGACGTGGTTGTAACATGACCAGTCCTTGAACACACAGAAAAACAAGGAATAAAGTGGTTTGGCCACTTAGTCAAGATGCAGCCAAATCAGTCGACGGCTCCAAGAGAAAGACTGAGAAGGAAACACTAAGAAAACACAAGCTCATATCTGCCCAGGCCTCTCCTGTTGCTGTTGAGCGAAGGTTATATCTCTCCGCGACGTTTCATGGCAATAGCAGAAAGATTAGTTAGAGTTATGCCTCCACTATGCATATTTATAATTCACATTACCGTGGTCTTGGAATAATGCCTTAATAATACAAATAATGAGGATACTGTTTGCTTCTTTAAGTCCAACAATTAACAGATTCGTTCCACCGTTCATTCTGGCCTTGATTGACAAGGATGATTCTATCAACGAGCGTTGTAATCTGCTGTCATTGCTAACATGCATACTATACGTTTTAAGGTCTCGTAGAATTTGACCTTTATGTACTCTGGAATCTATTACTCCTGGGTAACAGACTCGGGTAATACACGTGAAATTAAACCAAAAACACGCGTTGTTAACATTGAAATAATTGGGGGGCACATAAAACTTCAGTTGTTGCTGCTACACTACCGCTACTAATCATGTTGTTTCTGCTACACTACTGCTACTAATCATGTTGTTGTTGCTACACTACTGCTACTAATCATGTTGTTGTTGCTACACTACTGCTACTAATCATGTTGTTGCTGCTACACTACCGCTACTAATCATGTTGTTGTTGCTACACTACCGCTACTAATTATGTTGTTGCAGCTACACTAACGCTACTAATCATGCGTAGATGCTGAATTTATATGAATATTGTATCAGTGCAGCAACAATATTCGCTGTGCATAAATTTATCGTATGTTAATAATACGTGCTTGGTTGCATTTGATATGTTTTACACAAATCATTGTTTTACCGCCAGAATAATTATTTGCAGAGTAGAATGTCATACACCGAACGGAGTAATTGCGTTGGAGCAAAAACATGTCCAAGTTAAACACGTAAACAACTATATAAGTCTAAGTTTAAGAAACGAATGCGCGGCAAGGTTGTCGTGTCGAAAATAAAAACTTCACAAGCATGCGCGCCTGAGGAAATTATAGTTCGTACGTAAATTACACTTTTTACATAACTGCTCTAAAGGTTTTTGTTCACACGGTCATAAATTGACCGAATTCACGTGTCCAAGGCCAGCGAGGCGTGTACTGCTTCTCATAGTCGAAACTGGGTTGATAAATATACCTGAAGGTGTTTTCTGGGCGCAGCCGCACCGTATGGAAAACATTGCTATCATCCCTACAAAATAGTATCTAACGTAATGGAAATGTGCAGAACCAAGAAATGATTCACCAATGATTTACCTTTTCAATAACTTATATGAAATCAAATTGTTTTATTTAAATAATTAAATGTTTAATAATAATAATTGTCAACCACGATCACATAACGTAAGGCATACGCATCTATTATGACTTCTGTCGGATTGGGTTTGTTGTGCGTGACTAAGAAATATCACATAATTAATGCAATTACATAATATATTAGCTGTAATATACGTTATTTACGTCGTACAAACTGAGTAAGTGTGGTTTTCATTAAGGTTTTTAGGTTTCGTTGATTGGTTTTATTATGTGGGGAGTTTCCTTGAATCTAGATCATCCAGACTTTTGGTTGTTAACATGTGATTACCCCAAGAAGGTAACCCATACGTCATCAATGTAGTCTTGTTTATGTATTAACATATATGACGTATTCGAGGCGAATTACGATCCATGTGGAATTAATTAGTGCATAGTTTGGCCGCCGAGCCTGGACAAAGCTAATCCGACAACGGTCTGGCGTCGGGAGGTTCGGCGCCTCCATGCTACACGGGGCCTTGTCAAAAGCGACCGTTGTGACTCTGGGGCAGTCAAAACGGCCGACTACGTCATCACCGGAAGCTGTCCTGTCTACTAAATACCCGGGGGCGTGCGAGGACTCGCGGAGCTGGACGATCGATCAGATCAAACAAGATATTTACCTGTGATAACGGCATAAACAAGAAGACGAAGAAGAAGTTTGGTTGAAATCAGAAGGCGCGAGACCAATGAACACGACTTTCAGACATGTGTACCGTTACCGGCACACACATAACGATGAACTTTTTTTCTGAAAAATAACTAGTAATGTATAGGTTACCTGTTTACCTGCATAGCTCCATCTTCGCACATTTGACGCTTACACCGACAATAAATAAAACGATACATCATCCAGTTGCATGTGGCAACATACGTTGCTGTTTTCTTGTCGACTAGTTTTGGATCGGTGCCACCTTGAAAAACGGTGCGTCAGCAGCAGAAATATGAAACGTAATATATGTATGGTCGACCAATATTCAATGTGTTGTATATAGGATTTTGTTATGCTGGTTTATATGATTTATGAAGCACCTCAAATACATGACATGATTCAACCACATTGCAGGAAAGGTTAGAATTATCATTATTTGTTATAATTACATCACGTGTGGTTTTGTTTTACGCAAAGATCATTGTTTGTATGTATATTTGTATATAAGTATATATGTATGTATGCATATATATATATATATATATATAT
>SDWI01000535.1:115323-139424 GCA_009193005.1 Lamellibrachia luymesi
TACACTTCGAGCCAGTAGTTGTTATGTGAGAAAAGTGTATTTTATTAGAGTTGTTGAACTGGAAATGAAAGAGGACATAGTTACTAGGATGCTTGTATTTCTTATAGCAACATATACCCAAACTGCATCACTTGTTTTGCATAGTGATAGTATAATGTGCTGCCAGTTTAACTAATGTGAAAAACCTATTATTTTCCTGATTTTTATTATATTGTTTCACATTATTCATACACATTCCACAGAAAGTCACTGCTATGATAATGGAGCCCAAACTACATACCTCTAATTTGAAACATATATAATTGAGTTTGGCGATTAACTTGAAAAAGCTATCTGTTTTTGCTAATTGGAGTTTACTAACTTATTGGAGACCATCGTGGCCCCTACTGGACAACGGATTTCGTCCGGTTATTGACAGGGCGAAATGTGTTTAAAGGGGTTCTACTGTAAATATAATTATATATCCTTTAGAGATGCACTAAAGTCATCGACAATACTTAGTGGTTCAAATATATATTATCTGCGGTAAAGCATAAACATTTTAACAACTTTGTTTTATTGTATTGTATTGTATTGTATTATGTTATGTTATGGTATGTTATGCTACATTATATTATATTATTATTATTATATATTACTCTATTGCAAACGTTTATCATTTTATGGTCCAATGCTCTTCCTCGTTAACTGGTGTTCATTACATTTTATTTCTGCAAATACACAAAAGACGTATTTGACAATGTGCTGTGCATGCCCATTGCAGCAACTCAGTTTTGTTGAGTTGCTAGCCAGCGCACACTGCCCGACTGTGCGTGACCTCGCGTCACAGACCGGCGCACATTGCGTTCAACATCTGTGGTGCCGGTAAAATCAATACGCGATTCGAGTTTTGTTTCGGACCAGCGTACATTGCCCGACTGATCCGCTTTAAATTGAGTAAACATACGACTCGCAACAAACAACTAGAAGTGTACGCCTAGCTTAGAGATAATTGTGTTGGTGAAGGCTGCAAAACTAACGTCAATGTGAGTTATATTTCATGCTATAGTGTTTACTTTACCACTGTGATGTTGCATGTTTTAAGTTGGTTTAAAGGAATTCAGGCGTTGGTGTGTATGTCCATGGTACTGTCAACAGGCACACTTCTGCTGGCGCTTGTCTACACGTTCGTCCACTCCGTCAGCAAAGGCGTGGTTCTGCAGCTCATCAAGTTTCAAGATCACACAGGAACGTAGTCAAGAGGTACGAAGTGGATAAGCTTTGTGATAGAGAGACAAGGCAAGAGAACCGGGTGAAGATTGGTGGAGCCATTGAACATCTATTGGAACTTGGTGATAAACCAGTGGAAGAACTCTGGTTATACTCTAAAGAGACATCAAATGAAATCACTGAGAAGGTGGTTGGCTTCAGGCGTAAAAAGCAGGTCGTCAACCTTCAACCATCAGTTCTACAAAGAGAGTGTGAGGAAAGGAGAAAGGCACGCACAGGTTATTTGAAGAACACCTCAAATGCAGAGACGCGTGAAACGTACAGAGATAAGAACAGACTAGTAAAAAAAGCAATAAGAACCCACAAAAGATAACAACTTGATAATATATATTTATATATATATCGCTTCCCCTATGTGACGACACACATGCAGATAATACCCACATTGAAGTGTTCACAGTTCCACCTCTGTGGCCCATGTGTGAAGCGTTTCCACGTTGCTTTGATGGAGGCATTTTACATTGTCTCCGAGTCCACCAGTGAACAGTTCTGGATTCTCTCGCATGTAATGCACAGTAGAAATACAAATACTTGCGTGCTCTTCCTGATCGCATGTGTTGATATGACTGACCGTTCTGAAAAAACAGCCTCGCATACGTTTGGGTTTTATTGGGTTATTGTCGATGGTGACAGGACGAGATTGCTGAAAGTCGACATTACCATTTTTGCGCTTTATTTTTAAATTCAGTTGACTACATTTCCCCTACTGCCACTCAGTGCGCGGGTATTTAAAGTACTTGGAGAATGTTTCACGAAGCCAGTTATATCAAGATATCTTCAAGATTATTATCTTCCATGCCAGTTTCTACCGCTGGCTTGCTTCTGCGAAACGAGAAGCACCATGTGGATAAGCCATGTCTGCCAGTACAACAGAGTACTGATAAAATAACACTCTCGTCGTAACCTCCTCGATGTAGCCAATGGATACTGGTCACCGTGAGACACCAGGCTATTCAGATGAGGGCTCTCGGAGCAGCATGGAGCCCCAGAAATGTCCCAGCTTTGGGTAAATAGCAACGCTTGGAGAGCAGATGGACACCACCAAGCGGATCACGCCCTAGACACACCACATGATGACGATCAATACACAGAACATACCGGGTTAGTCGCAGGCCGGTTTAACAATGACCGCGCCATCCGCCCCTCACCAGGACGGACGCGATAAGTATAACATTGGTGACCAAACAAGTAAGATCCGTGGGAGAGTCAACATCACCATAGAACAATGAGACCAGCAGGGAAACTAAAATGGACAGGTACCGCTGGAACCTCCTTGGATTATGCGAAGTACGATGGAAGAGCTTCGGCGAAACACCAACCAAAGAGGGACACAAACTGTACTACTACTGCTGAAGAGAATAAACATGAATACGGCGTTAGTTTTACTTGTTCACAAGAACATCATGAAATCTGTCATGGGATGTCGTCCAATCTCCAGCAGACTCATTTCCATCCGCTTAAGGGCAGACCCATTCAACATCACAGTAATAGAAGTTTACGCCCCAACGACTGCCAACTGCACAGAATCATCGACCAGACTCCCAAGAAGGATATCCTGATTGTGCAGGGAGATTGGAATGCAAAGGTTGGCAAAGATATACAAGAGAACTGGCAAGACATTTGCGGGCTATTTTCTGCAATGCCTTAGGTTCCTGGAGTTTGCTACTTACTTACAACAAACTAGGTTTGACCAATACATATGGTCCTCACAAAGCATCCCGGAGATGGACGTGGCACTCTCCGAATGGCCAGCATCACAATCAAATCTATTACATATTGTTGAAACAGCGATTTCGATCTGGCATGAATATTGCAAAGACGCGGAGCTTTCCAGGCGCAGACATAGGAAGTGATCATGACTTAGTGATGATGAACTTCCGTCTTCGTCTGAAAAAGATTGTCAAACCAAAGCAAGTAAAGGTGAAGTTCGCCCTAGAGAAGTTGAAATACCCTAAAATTCCAGAAGCATTCCAAGCAATGATAGGTGGGAAATGTGCACCTCTTACAATCCTAGAGACATTGACCAACAAATTCAACAATGCGATGACTGATACAGCCAGTGTGATCCTCGGCAAACATCGTCATAAGAAGAAACACTGGGTCATCACCGAACTACTTGACATGTGTGACAAAACAAGAGTACTGAAAAGCGGGAAGAACAGCCCCGGAGGATAAGATAAATATAGGGAAATCAACAAAGAAATCAGAACAGGCATGAAAGAAATAAAAAAATGGATAGAAGAAAAGTGCAGCGAAATAGAAGACAACCTGAACAAGAACAGTGCAGCGAAATAGAAGACAACCTGAACAAGAACAGTGCAGCGAAATAGAAGACAACCTGAACAAGAACAATAGCAAAAGAACATTCCAACCCTTGTGGAAATATACCATGGTATACCATGGTATTTACCATGGTTTACCATGATTTACCATGGTTTACCTGTTTCAAAACACCATGGTATACCATGCATTTACCATGGTATATTTTCATAAGGGTATATGAGGTGCGGAAACAACTTATTAGCATTCCGGAGGACATAACTTTGGTCTGAGCACCGGACATCGGTCGAGCGTGTACTCTGGTAGACAGGGAATCAGACAAGCAAGCGTTTCGGATCAGATGCTAATTTGACGTAATACTAAGCTCGTTCGGGCGCAAGCAATGGCGGAATGTTGACTTAGGGTGGCATGCTGATGCAATCGTGTAGTTGAAGTCTGCCATTTGTTGTGCTCGTTTGGACTTAGTTAAATGGTTTTCTGGCATAGGGATATGCTACACGCGCTGCGCGCATTTTTCATTACCGTACCATTTTATTCACGAAAGGAAGTACCATCTTGTTAATTATGATTCTCCTTCTTCACATTACAGCAAATCCTTCAAAACTGAAGATTATTTGCTTCAACGGCTGATAATATTAGCAAATTTGTGTCCCCCCCTACATACGACCTGGCTATTTAATCAAAGTAACAATTCACACACGTCTCTATAAATAGCAATATATCCACTTATCCAGACAATTCAAATTTATTTCAACTCTTTACAATAAATGCAAAGCAAAGCGAAACCCTACGTAATAATATAAGTGAACAATAGGGATATAACATATCTTAGTAATAAAACACGAAAACAGTGTGCACGTGTAGAAAAGTACTCGTGAACGTGATGCATGTTATTCAGTCTTCAGTTCATTAATGCATACAGCCCCTTCTGGGGCTAACATGATGCAACATGTTATATATTAACATCATTATGTAAAATACATTGTGTTAAAATAATTCCAAATTATAGCATCGTTAATTATCTTACAAGCAGGCTTATTATTAGAATTGTGCTTCTTTTTCTTCAGTGCTGCCAACCTACGAACATCCCAGAATTTAACATTCCATGGTGGCGCACCCTGTCGGATTTATGGCAGACACGTGGACTGATTGAGGCAGACATTTTCGCACATGGATTAACCGACTGTCTAACAATGTCTCGCGATCGAATATTTGCAAATATACGATGATTTCACAGGTAAATATATATGGTATATGGTATGTTTCAGTAAACCCACACAAATGGAGCAAGCCGTGAAAATCTGAACGATTTCTGAGCATAACTGAGAATTGGGTGGCTGTGTGTGTGCTGTGTGTGCGTGTGTGCGTGCGTGCGTGCGTGCGTGCGTGCGTGTGTGTGTGTGTGTGTGTGTGTGTGTGTGTGTGTGCGTGCCTGTGTGTGTGCGGTGTTCGGTAAGTGTGCGTTGTTTGTGTTTATATACAGCTGAATATGTATTTTTATTAACATTGACTAGTTCACCACTTGCAAAATTGTTTAACTTGTCACTTGAAGAAGGAATAGTTCCTTCAAAATGGAACATTACGCCACTATTTAAGAAGGGATCGAGGAACAAGCCAGACAATTACGGACCAGTGAGTTTAACATCAGTTGTTTGTAAATTACTCGAAACATTAATTAGAGACCATATGGTGGAATTCCTTGTAAAACATAATTTAATAAATACATATCAACATGGGTTCCTAAAAGCAAGGTCATGTCTAACTAATCTCTTATGTTTTTTGGAAGAAATTACAAAGTGGGTAGATGACGGGTCACCAGTGGATGTTGACTACTTAGATTTTCACAAAGCTTTCGATAAAGTGCCACATCAAAGATTGTTACTTAAACTAAACGCCCATGGTATAGGTAATGATGTAGTCAACTAGATAGAAAAGTGGCTTACACACAGAAGACAGAGAGTAATAGTAGATGGTGAGATTTCAAACTGGAAATCTGTTTTGAGTGGGGTACCACAGGGATCAGTATTAGGCCCTATACTGTTTTTAATATATATAAATGATTTGGAGGATGACATATCTAGCAAAGTACTCAAATTTGCAGATGACACAAAAGTATTCAGAAAGGTTACTAATGATACAGATAAACAAAGTTTACAGGATGATCTAGAAAAATTAGTTAAATGGTCAGAAAAATGGCAAATGTTATTCAATTTTGGGAAGTGTAAATGTATACACATAGGACATGGAAATATGGACGAGGAATATAAAATGGGGGATGCTGTACTAGGTAGAACCACACAAGAAAAGGATTTAGGAGTAACATTTAATGCTGACATGAAAGTTTCAGAGCAATGTGGGATTGCTGCTTCGAAAGGAAATCAAATTCTAGGGCTAATTAGGAGAACTATCACGTATAAGGAGAAACATCTAATTGTACCCCTGTACAAAGCAATAGTTAGACCACATTTGGAATATTGTATTCAAGCATGGAGGCCATATCGTAAAAAAGACATAGATAAGCTAGAAAGAATACAACGAAGAGCAACTAAGATGATTCCAGAATTAAGAGACCTTAGTTACGAAAGTCGCTTATTACAATGTGGTTTGACAACACTAGAGACCAGGAGACTAAGAGGAGACCAAATAGAAGTGTTTAAAATAGTGAACGGTTATGAGGATGTTGATAGGAATATGTTCTTCAAACTTAAAGAAGGCAGTAGAACAAGAGGACACAAAGCAGCATTAGTTAAGGATCAGTGTATGTTGGACATGAGAAAGTACTCTTTCTCACAGAGGGTGATAAATGAATGGAACAAACTGTCAAATTATTGTGTTAATACTAGTAGTGTGAATATGTTTAAAAATAGAATTGACAGATATTCGATAAGGGTGGGTTACACATAGATGAGAAAATTGTTGGACTCTCGATAAGCCAATTACTTCCTTGTCCACTTGCCATCTGGAACTTGTTGTTTGGGATGGCAATCTTGTTCAATCTTGTTAAATCTTGATAGGAACCATGAGGATGTATTTCCCTACCCGGCTATAGACCTGGCTATTATGTTAGACTTTGATGGACATCACACATTTAAGAGAGATGCAAGTTTGTGATTTTGACTAAAGTTGCTCAGAATATCATTTACATGCTGGCAGTGATTCCATGGTAAATACCATGGTTTTTTGAAACAGGTTAACCGTGGTAAACCTTGGCAGAATATTTTTATATACCATGGAAACCATGGTAATCCATGTTGTTTTGAAACAGGGAAACCGTGATAAAATACCATGGTGTTTTGAAACAGATAAACCATGGTATACCATACTTACACAATACACAATATATGAGAAAGCATGGTCTACCACAGTTTACTATGTAATGTCATGATTTACCATGTAATACAAACGAAATACCATTGTATACCATGTCATTCCACGGGATATACCCTTATGAAAATATGCCATGGCATTACATAGTATACCATTGTATATCATGGTATTTACCATGGTTTACCATGATTTACCATGGTTTACCTGTTTCAAAACACCATGGTATACCATGCATTTACCATGGTATACTTTCATAAGGAAAGTCATAAAAGATCCGATAAGTGAGAAGAAAGGAAGAATAAAACCATCTAAGACAAGTCAGGAAAATGTATCACGGAAGAAAGAGATATCAACCGATGGACAGAATACTGCACCGAGTTATACAACAGCCAGACCAAAGGAAATGCAGCAGTATTGGATTGTCCTATGAACACCGAAGAGGATAACTTCCCAATTCTTCGTGAAGAAGTGGAGGCTGCATTTAAATCCTTAAAGAAAGGGGAATCAGCTGGAGTTTACAACATTCCAGCTGAATTAATACAAGCTGGAGAGAAGCTGTGACCAACATCCTCACAGCAATCTGCAATAAGATCTGGCAGACAGGAGGTTGGCCTACTCCAAGGACCCAATCAATGGTCATCACACTTCCAAAAAAGGCAACCTACAATTATATGAAAACTACCGGACAATCAGCCTCATCAGCCACCCAAGTAAAGTCATGTTGAAGGTCATCCTTAACAGACTCAAGTCATAAGCAGAGAACATCATCGCTGAAGAACAGGCCGGCTTTCGAGCAGGACACAGTACTACAGAGCAAATGTTCAACTTTAGAATCCTCTGTAAAAAGTACTTGCAACACCAAGAAGATCTCTACCATGTCTGTATTGACTTCAATAAGGCATTTGACAGGGTATGGCATGCAGCCTTATGGGCAACCATGAGGTAATACAACATTCGTGTCAACCTTGTTCGAGCCATAGAACATCTGTATGACAAGGTCACCAGCGCAGTCCTTATGAATGGAACCCTGTTTGAATGGTTTTGCACCACCATTGGAGTCCACGAGACAAACGTACGACACAGTCACAATCAGCTTGTCTCTACATCATTGCTAAACATGCTCGTGTTCCTTCCATCCGCATTTCTTCTTAGAGTGGAAACTCGAAATTCACACAGCTTCGTCTTTGCTGGCTGTCGAGCCAGCATATAATATTACATCGTCCTGATATGAGTCCTACTGTTTCCCTACTGCTATTTAGGACCACAACTCACTAGATGCCTTTACAGCAAACGTTTCACATATATTAACATCACGTTAATATCGGCATAGTTCTGGTCCAGCCAAGCCATATACAGGGTCGTCGGTAAAACAAGATGGTGCTTGTCGTCAGCAAAACACCTTTTAACCTAGTACGCTGTCGTCCATATAGCTCGTTAGGCAGACTATAAGAAACGTGCACTTTCTCTAGAACCTATGGTATATTCGATAGCTGGCTCCTATACGTTTAACAACGTATTCTACAGCCACTGACTGGTATTTGCAGTCAGCAATCGGGCTGTAATGATTCCATGGATTAACCCAAATCTACAAGGAAAATACCACGCGACAAGCTGTGTTGTAATGTCAAGTTACCATTAAACAGTTACAGTGTATGCCCCGGATTCTAGGCATCCCTATGCAAATCCTTACTGTTGGCGGACAGTTTATCTGCCGGGAACAGTAACATCCTAGTAACGGGTTACCAGGAATGCGTGGTCACGACCCTTGGCAACTATGATACCCAATCAGACTTAACGTGATGCCTAATCAGAAATAATGTTATAGTACTGATAAATTGGGTGCCCCAACATATTCTAAAGAACATGTACACATTACATATGAGTAGTGCAGTTCATTTTCACTACAGGTAGCAAACATTCACTACTATAACATTAACTAATTTGCTAATTGTGGTCATTATGTAGCGGTGACTCGCGAACGTAACCTGAATAGCACGACTTCCCCTAGCTGTACAGTGTCCACTGCGATCAATAGATAACCAGGGGTACTAGAAGTTATAAAGTTGGTTACACTGCCGCGCTCTTTACAATCTGACCGCATTGCAAGACTGACGTACTTCACTGTTATGGGGACCTAGCTTGGCTTTATAGGCGTGTAATGTCAACGATCGCTGGACCATGAAGAGTTATCCATTTTAATGACATGTTTACGCAGTAGAGGAAAGTATGCGTCCAGGTCGAGAGTAGATCTGCGTTGATGAGCTGTCAAAGAAGCCAATACTTGAATTTCGGGTGACAAATAAACTATAGGGTGATTACGCCCTGGCAGGATGAATAGGCTAAGGTCAGGTCAGGTCAGGACCCAGACATTCCATCAGTTGCTCGCAGTTGTTTCTATATGCCTTTATGTGTTGGATAGTTTCAGTCATACGTTTCCTGTTCCCAACGTATATCAACCCTTAACGTATGGCATCTAAGTTCTTATCGCATACGTTGCCGTAATGCAGTGTCAGCCATTAGTTTGAAGCAGTTTCCACCGGCGCGTTGTGGCGTCAGCTTCGACTGTTATGTGTACACATTTCTGAAGACACAACTTTTAAATATGTATTACGTTATGTGTAGTATAAAGTATTAGAGACTTGTTAAGCGAACTTATATGTCGTCTTCCTCGTCGCCAGGGGAGTGGCATTCTTAAACTTCAAATTCAATAATGTTTCTTAAGTAACACGTTCTTGGGTCCAAATCGTTGGATCGTTGTGCAAAATAAAACAACAGGCCAAATGATATTAGATGTAGGTTTTTAGCGGAAATTGTTTCATCCCGGTAATTTACAATGAGGTATTAACAAAAACTGAAACGAATGCATTAATGTTTACCTTGTAGGTAAAGGTGAAAGGTGTGTTCTTATATAGCGCGTCATCCAGTCCATATGACCGCTCAAAAAACGCAGTACACTTCACCCCCGGCATACTTGTTCACACCAACACCAAGTCGACTTCTCTGGAAAGCATTCAGCAGAGGTGCAATTAAAGCGCGAAGAATATTCGTTCATATATCCACCACTGTCTACAACCAAGTAATTATTTATACAGCTGTGTGAACTGAGGCAACGTGGGGTGAACGACATTGCCCAAAATTCGAATCAGTCACCATGGCGACGGGTCCGTAGTGACTATAGTGAAGTAACGTTATGTTGACATTAACTATTTTTGCTCACTATTCGTTCAGTCATTTATTGGCTGGTCGCTGCTAGAGTTTTTTAAGGTCTGTTGAAGGCGTTGTGAATTTCACGGTGAAGTGTGGCTATTCTGAATGGTGATCGATATCTTTGTAGCTGAATGTTACGGTGATGTTTGAGCAATGTTAACGCAATGCTCATCTCTTTGTTGGGGAGGGGGGTTTACTCTTGCGCTCAGCGACTTCGTTTCGCCACTGATAAAGCGGTCAAACTGCTCGCTACCGACTTGCTGATACAAACCTTAAAAACAGCTCCTGAACTAATCGGGCTGGAACGTGACAAAAGTCCGGCGAGTTTACTGCTTCGTGACAAACAAAATGATTCGCATTTCGTTTGTTGTTCAGTATATTTTCTGATGACACCTCAACAATCCATTTGTGATTTCGTCAAAGAATTACTAAACGTCTTCTTCCATGACTCTGTGTTAGCCACTTATGAGATGTGGCTAGGGTATATTTCAGCTGGGCGCACTGGTGCGTGGCAACGGGTGGTGTAGCCCTGGTTCGGAACTATATCAGTTATATAATGTATATTCGTGCACCAACGACGAAATATATTATTTGACAGCAGGGCTACGCTGACTGGACTTTTTAAGCATCTATACTGACTGCTGGCTAGTTAAACTAACTGTTGTGCGCGATCGTTCCACAATCTGACGGCACTAGGAACGAACTTCAATAACAGTGGTATCGTTGTTAGCGCATTCCCACGTAGTGCTGTGCGGTTTGTAAACAACATACTTAGCGGGCGTCGACGACTCGCGGTTTCCGTTGACTGTTGCATTCGCCCAGATAGCATCTAAGATGACCGCTCGACCGAAATCACTGGACCATTCGAAACTAAGTGAGTTCATTGAAAGGCGTTCACCCGATGACCATCCATGACCGAGTCGCACGTCTTAACGTCTCTTGTGGGAAAGGGTACGTCGATATATTACATGCGCTGTATCCAGCCCTTGGGACTGCTCAAAACGTTTTACACGTCGCCCCAGGCAGACCTGTTCATTCCAACTCCAACTGCTCTGGGAAGCATTCAGCCATACTACAATTACTACGCGAAGAATGTTCGTACACATATCCACCCCTGTCTGTAGCCAGGTACACATTTACAGCGGAGTGAACTGGTACAACGGGGAATAGACGAAACTGCACAGGCTTGGAAATGGCAGCACGAGGATTCAAAAGCGGATTCTTACGATTGAGAATTCAATGTTTTAATCACCTTGCCACCGCGTCCCACAAAACATTGTCAACGCACCACGTATCAAGTCACTGCCGACCCCGGCCATAACGGACAAATGGTTATAACGGACATTTTCATCATGTTCATACATATAACTGGGTGGATATTCCCTTTGTACATCCTGTAGTCGCTGATACTGGCCGTAGCACAATGTTACTCTGCAGCGCAACACAAATACAATACAAGTTCGGTTGTCGTTCAACAACTGACATTGTCGCAACGTATTTATTGATATCATAGTTTCATCACGTTAAGCGTTTAGCGGACCGGTTGACACCGGTTTCTGAGTTATTTTTCAACATACGCTTTTTGTATTTCTGATTAATGTTATGGTTTATAGTCATAGGCAATAATTGTTGTGCTACAACATACCACAACAACACGTATTACATTAAAAGATAAATGTCTAGCTGTAATGACTATAAGAGACGGTGAAATGTGTGACTAATTTAAACACCAGGAGGTCGCCACGAACGCCATAGACACTACAGTCTCCCACCATGCATCATTCGTGACGATTTGCTCATTATAGTTACAACTAGACATGTGCAATGAGTTTCAATTATTGAGCATGCGCTATCAAGTGACAACTGTCTCTCGTCCTTCAGGCAGCGGCGTCAGCTTTCTTCTTCTGTAGGCCGCCTCCGATAGCCACAACGACATCGAGGACGAAGGCGAAAACGCCGAGGAAGAACGAGGAGCCGAAATGTTTCTTTTGCTTCACGACTAACCAGATGTCGCCTCCGAGCATAAACAGCGCTGAAAGAACAAGAATAATTGGTAGAAAAAGTGTACGCATTAGTTTGTTTTCTTTTTTGTTGTACACGGTGAACGAAATTTAGAAGTCAAACTGCTGAACGAGCAACGAAAAAAATATTGTTTATCAAAGTATCATTGAAATTATGGATAATCGGTGGTGCTGTACTAGATATGCGCAGCATAAATACATAATAACATAAATACATAAATACATAAATACATAATAAATATACTTAGCTATTACACACGCATTCAATATCCACTGACCAACAGAGGGGTGCAGTTGTAGTCGTACATGTCCAACTACGACGGAACTAGTTACAAACGTCTTGACGCGGTCATCGCTTACCAAATGGCGCGTGCGATGAAGACGGAACTATTGTTTACGTCATCGTGTAAAAATGGCGAACGAACTTTTTAATTATTTTCAAACCGAATGACAAGCGATTTTGACGCAAACACGCTTCCCACGTAAATGTCAGTATACTCAAGCTGGAAGCTGCTATGGACAGTGTTACCTGCAAGCGCCGCTGCCACGATGCTCAGCTGCAGAACCACGCCTTTGCGGACGGAGTGGACGAACGTGTAGACAAACGCCAGCAGAAGTGCGCCTATTGATAGTACCAAGGCCATACACACCAACGCCTGAATTCCTTTAAACCAACCTGAAACAACCAACATCATAGTGGCAAAGTATTCACTATAGCATGAAATATAACTCATATTGACGCTAGTTTTGCAGCCTTCACCAACGCTATGATCTCTAAGATAGGCGTACACTTATATTTATTTGTTGCGAGTCGTTTGTTTACTCGATTTAAAGCGGATCAGTCGGGCAATGTACGCAGGTCCGAAACTCAACAAAACTTTAATCGCGGGATGATTTTACCGGCGCCACAGATGTTGGACCGATTCGAAAATTAAATCGCGGCAACAACTTTTGTTGCGCAATGTGCGCCGGTCTATGACGCGACTTCGCGCACAGTCGGGCAATGTACACTGGTCAGCAACTCAACAAAACTGAGTCGCTGCAATGGGCATGCACAGCGTCTTTTTAGTATTTGTAGAAATAAAATGTAATGAACCCCAGTTAACGAGGAAGAGACATGGAAAACAATATGATAAACGTTTGCAATAGAGTAATATGTAATAATAATATAATGTAATGTGGCATAACATAACATAACATAACATAACATAACATAACATAACATAACATAATACAATACAATACAATATAATAAAACAAAGTTGTTAAAATTTTTCCGCTTTACCACAGACAATATATATTTGAACCACTAAGCATTGGCGATGACTTTAGTGCACATCTAAAGGAGATACAATTATATTTACAGTAGAACCCCTCTAAAGAGTCAACGAAGTAGCTGAGATCAAGTGGCCTGATTAAAGGGGTGGCCAAATTACAAATGTGGGAAAAACATACTTTGACACAGTGGCCGTTTCCAAGGGTTGGCCGTTTCCAAGGGGTGGCCTTTTCCATGGAGTGGCCGTTTCCAAAGGGTGGCCGTTTCCAAGGGGTGGCCTTTTCCATGGGGTGGCCGTTTCCAAGGGGTGGCTGTTTCCAAGGGGTGGCCGCTTTGAGGGGTTCTACGGTACCATTTAAAACATGATTTGTTCCGACTTCTACCTAGTTGGATCTAAATGCTGTGGCTTACTGGTACATCGATTAACTTCATGCAATTGGAACCGATACAACCTTTCCACAATCCCGCATGAAAGATACCTGTCTTGGCCCAATAGGGAGTCGCCATGGCAACCACCGTGATGATAAAGGCGGCTATATCGCCCCAGAAGACAACTGCCGACAACCCGGCCAACGGCCCGACACGGTGCACGCTTGTTTTGTCATTGCGTGTCTCCGTTATCTCCTTAGTCGACATCTCTCAAGCTGTGTGACTCGGGACGCTACGTTCATGGCATTGCCCAGTGGAAGACCGCTAGACTGTCATCACAGTGGCTGTTTGAGCAGTCATAATTTACCCAATGGGCGTGTTGCCCGCAGTGATCTACTTCCAATTACTGTTTCAATAAATCATTGCAGACTACTGTCAAGCACACATTGTATTTTCACAGTACACTTAAAAGGTTAACGCCAAAGCGTATTGACCCTCAACTGATTTAGCCTATCGCGAATCCAGTTCGTTAATATATTAATATGCAGTGTGCGGATAGTTTAAGTAAAATCCGCAGTCGGTTGAATAAAAAATGCCTGTATGTTCAAATCATGGAAAGAATTGAATTTTGTCGTTAGATCTGGTAAGGTTCAAAATAGTGGTTATCCAAAACGGTAAACATTTTATGGGGTCAAAAGGCTGACCATGGGTGTGACTTCCACCCTCTCGCCGATCACAAATTAATGAAATTTCATCAAGGGCGAAATTCGGGAGTGTTCACAATTTTCACAATAAATACTGGAACAAGAATAATAAAAATAATTAATTAATTGTTTATCTGATGATTTTATAAAAACTACATACAATAGTTGCACAAACGAGCTAGTATGTAGTAGTGGAAACTAGGTAGGTTTGAATTTTCGCAAAATGAATTTCAAATGACACGAGAAAACATTGAATTGAGGAGAAATCTTTCATTTCGCCCTGTCAATAACTGGAAGAAATCCGTGGTCCATTAGGGGCCACGGTGGTCCAGTAGAGGCCACGGTGGTCAAATAGGGGCCACGGTGGTCCAGTAGGGGTCACCGTGGTCCAGTAGGGGCCACGATGGTCCAGTAGAGGCCACGGTGGTCAAATAGGGGCCACGGTGGTCCAGTAGGAGCCACGGTGGTCCAGTAGGCGCTACGGTGGTCTAGTAGAGGTCACGGTGGTCTAGTAGAGGTCACGGGGCAATGGAACTAAATTAGTTAATAAAACTAACCAATTGCAAAACACATCAAAATATCACGCTAGTTTTTTCTTATAATGTGTTCTAAAAGTTGGAGATTCTGGTAAAATCTCTTAACTGGTTGCTGACATGTTGATCAGAACGACAAATGAGCGCATGGCAGTTCCTGGAAAATGTTAAAACGCATTAATCGTTGTCAACCGAAATCGAATGGCCGGTTGGTATGACCAGAATGAACGCTAATAAGTTTAGTAAACAAAGCCAAAACAAGTTGCATTAGCTGAGTTTAGCTGTGTGTGTGTGTGCGTGCGTGCGTGCGTGCGTGNGTGTGTGTGTGTGTGTGTGTGTGTGTGTGTGTGTGTGTGTGTGTGTGTGTGTGTGTGTGTGTGTGAGACACATCTGCAGACCGAAAAGGGCGAAGAGCCACACTTTAAGGAGAGGCGTCACGTCCTACTGCACGCCACTTCGAGCCAGGGTGTATTCTTAAAACGTTTATGCGCGATTCCAAACATAACAATTTACCGGAAATTTTAAAAAATCCCAAACAACCTTACTACTGAAATAATATGCTGTAAACGGTAGCAATAGATAGGTTGGGAGGGGTTTGAAGCTACACGAAATTTACTATGGAGTTTTAATATAGCCCCTTTAATGTTGTAGGTATGTCATGAATAATTGATTAATGCATCTAGTTGTGACGCATAGCAACACGGTAGATAAATTAAATACAAGTTCTGCTCATTGATACGGCAACCTACAACTGGTAATGTCACGTACAATGACGTACAATGCATGGTTGTGAAACAAGATGTGTTCTGTTCAAATTCAAATGACAATGTCATTTTAATGTACACCTATTTCCGGCCCATGCATTCATCATAAGAGCCAGCCAACTGTCTCCTGGCACACTGACCGAATGACTTCTTCTTCGTCTTTCTGTCTTCAAATAGTGTCAGGTGTATTCGTCGTACATTCGCCTGGGTGCTTTTTAAGACTGAATTATGGCACGTCGACATATCAGCCACGTATTCACGACTGAGTAGACACTGTGTGCCCATAATAATTAAGGTTGAGAAAATCGGGGCAACAGAGACGTAGCATTGTGAAACGGTGATATTCGTGTTAAATTTGCGGTAAAGTAAATTGTAAATTAATTTAGAAATTCATCATAATTTTCATTTAATAGCCTTGGTGGTCGGTATATATTTCCTATTGTGACCATCTGTGATAAGCCTCCTCCATTTACTTGTATTATTTGCCTCTCCCAATGTTTATACCTATTTAATTTCATGTTTAATTCATAATTAAATTGTTGATCTGTGTATATTATTAATCCACGTTTATTGCTGCAGCTTTTTACTTGAGATATACAGTCATATCCACTTAATTGTATTAATGATAAATCATCCATATCAGATAACCAACTCTCTTGGAGACATATCATACTAAATAAAACATTTTAGGAAGTTAAGTCATTTACAAATGCCTCGAAATAACTAAACTTTGCATTTATTGATTGTATGTTAGAGCTTAGAATACTAAAATGTTTATTATTGTTTTGGCTACTAAATAAATTTTTTTCAAAATCATAATATGAAGATCAGCGTATTATAGGCAGTTCATTATTTTCACTATTATTGTTATTGATATCTAAAATACTAAAATACCACCTGTAAATGAGAGAAAGGTTTCGTCAGTTATCATTTATTTGCTTTTTTAATTTGGTTGAAACAATGTATTTTAATGTGCAATAATGTTTTAATAAGATCGGACAAAATATTAAGGCAGCCAAACCACTGTACACATGTGAGGTATTTTGTAAATGAGTGCGTTTGTTTGTGTTTATATCATGTGCCTGTATCAATGTTACAGAATGCTATGTACATGTATCGATTATGTTGAATAAAATTCAATTCAATTCAATTCAATGTTACAGAATGCTCGGTGTAAATGAGTGCGTTTGTTTGTGTTTATATCATGTGCCTGTATCAATGTTACAGAATGCTCGGTGTAAATGAGTGCATAATTTTTTTTGGTTTTGGTAGTGGAAGTAACGAATGGGATATTTTCATGATTGTGCATGTGCAATTCCTAATGTAACATATAGGAAAACTAAAATGAGTACAAAATGAAAAGGAAGACATGTAAAAAAAATTGAAGTAATTAGGTTTGGGAGTAAGGAGTGATTTTATGTGGTTCAATATGGTGTACATAGAGGTAACAATGATATTAAAGTTAGTATGAAAATATAATTATGCATTTATATTATGCATTAGTTAATATGATTTAGTTTTTAATTATCCAGCATCGATAATGTATGGCTCGTAGCCTACTGGTTAAATAAAATGTTCGTAATAACGAGATTAAAATTATAATGTAAATATAATTATACATTTATATAATGCAATTATTGGTATAATTATGCTATTATGTTTCCAGCATAATTGAAATATGGTTTCATACAAAACATCGTACAGTAACATAACTCAAGTATTCAGCATCATTAATATCCGGCTCCCTAGTGATCGTAATAAAGAGATTAAAATTATAAAGCAAAATATTTGTACTTTCATATAATTTATTTGTTAGTGTGATTCTGTTGTTACGTTTCAATCATTATTGACATACGGCTTGGGTCTAGTATAAGCCAGATGTGGAAAATGTAACATAATTTAAATGTACAGCATCACAAACATCCGACTCGTACCGTACTGAATAAAGAATACGACGATAATAATGAAATAAAAATTATAATGAAAACATAAGTATACATTTATATAATATAATAGTTAGTATGATTATGTTATTAAGTTTTCACCATTTGTTCTTCGGATTTTATCTTCAACAAGTCGATGAAGAAAGAGTAGTCAACCTTTTATGTCGCTTGGACGCCGAACCAGGCAAACTGTCTCATCGCATACTGTCGAAAGAACAATAGCAATGTATATTTTAATTTCCACGTTTATGTTGCAAGAGGTACGTATTTTGTGTACTGTGTACATATTTATGTATGTGTACCTTTGCTATTTCTAGAAAGTGAGAGAGGCTCGCGTTGTCGACCATTACGTACAACATGTAAGGGGTGATCTAAAAACATGTAAGAGATAATCTAAAAACATGTAAGGGGTAATATAAAAACATGTAAGGGGTAATATAAAAACATGTAAGGGGTAATATCAAAACATGTAAGGGGTAGTATAAAAACATTCAAAATAATAATAACAGCCAGCGTGGACAGTGTAGAGTTTGAGTTTCATTCACGTACCACATTTAATAATGTTGCCCAAAACTACTTATCTTGGGGTCAGTTGTACGTTAGGAGTTGTACACAAATGTTTTGATGCAAAAAGGTAAAGATAGTTCCTATATAGCGCTGTATCTAGTCCTTGTTACTGCTCAAAGCACTGTGCACTTCACGCTATGGCAGACCTGTTCATTTCCACGCCATTTCGACTTCTCTGATAAGAATACAGCCACGATGTAATTACTGCGCGGAAACTATGCGTTCACATATCCAACTCTGTATGTTGGCAGGTACTCGTTTTTGAGTGAACTGTGACAAAACTGAAGTATCGAAACGGCAGAAAGAGGAAACGAACCCGGGTTCCCCCGACTGAGAGCACGACGTTCTAACCGCGACGACACCACGACACCACGACACCACGACACCACGCCTCACAACACCTCAACTTGACGTAGATCGAATACGTAGGGATGCATGACGCACGCCATCAATCAAATGTAGGTATCCGCCCTTGGCTGTATGCAGATGTGTCGTGTACTGGAGCGAAGCGGTTACCTGTAGCTGTTCGTGGTTTCTTTGATTTCAACCACCAGGTATTTATATTGGATATAGATACACATTAAGCTATATCAATTACATTGACTCATGTAGACAAATTGCCATTGTTACAGCTTCGCATAAGCAAACATTTTCATAGTTTATAAGGCAAATGCTATACACCTATCGTCAAGTTCGATCGGTAACTAGGACACGGCAGCATGGTCTTGTCGCCCTTGTGCTGCGAGTATGTTCTAGCTGCATAAGTTAGACATTTGGATAGATACTTAGCAGAACTCGAGCATCTCTACCGCAGAGACAGCCGACTGTGACAGGCACATCACTTTACGCTGAGTGAACAGGTGGTAAATCGTGTTGAAGAGAGGCTAACCATTTAGATTAGCCTCGGCGTCCGCACTCTGGAATCACATGTCTTTTAGGGGCCGTTCACAATAATTATAGACATATCCTTATTTGTACAAAAGTTACTATTTCTCATACCTTCCTTACTGAATTAATACTTTAACATGTTGATACTATTCCAGATTGAAAAAAACATCAATGATACATTATCAAAGTCGATCGATAAGTAATGTTTTGAGGTGACTTAATTTGATTCACGCGAGTGTTAAATATAATTTATTAAAATACGTCGTCTCCATTTAAATTAACTTTTACTTAATATTAAAGCATAATTTTAAACTGCAATCATAATTATACATACGTGTGTATCAACAATTCTCAAAAAGTCGTCACAAAAATGTATTTGTACAAATAAATATTATTCCTGTTGAACAGTTGCAAAAAGAACATTATTGGGCCTTTTTACGTTTGTCTTGAAAGTGTGATGCTTTTTATGTTTGTCTTGAAAGTGTGGTGCTTTTTACGTTTGTCTTGAAAGTGTGGTGCTTTTTACGTTTGTCTTGAAAGTGTGGTGCTTTTTATGTTTGTCTTGAAAGTGTGGTGCTTTTTACGTTTGTCTTGAAAGTGTGGTGCTTTTTACGTTTGTCTTGAAAGTGTGGTGCTTTTTACGTTTGTCTTGAAAGTGTGGTGCTTTTCATAGGAATGTTTCAACGATGCTGGAATTGCATTTAGCAGGAGTAAAGTTACGAGTCACGTCTAGAAAAATAAATTACAAAATAATATGTTGTACACATTATGTCAATACTTCAAATGTTGGTAGAACAATATGTTGGCAACAAGATCCAAACATAAGCGGAATGGCAAAGCTAATTTGTTTGTACTGCAAGGTTACAACACCTGGGACCGTTCGCGTTCAACGGCTTTGAAAGCCCATAACAGTGTTCAGTGTTGACATTATTCTCACGGGCAAACAACACAAACAATTAAATGAGTGTTCTCTCTCTCTCTCTCTCTCTCTCTCTCTCTCTCTCTCTCTCTCTCTCTCTCTCTCTCCCTTCACAGTGATTCAGATAAAACAACATACTGTTATTTTCGTTCACTTCTAAAGTTATAACAGTGTTAAAAGGCGGAGATACTGAGTGACGACCTTTTGAGAACTGTTCATGCATGTACTACGGTATTGTTATGCGCAATGATATGTATATCAAGAGATTCGGTTGCATAAAAGAACCACACACATGCACAAGCACGCGCACACATATTGAAAATGTTCGTGCAAATAATTACAGAAACGTATCGACCCGACCTACGCAACTTTTAATGATGATGTCGACTAAAGAGATCACAGAGACACCCATCGCCCGCACAAGTGTGCATCGTGTTGGCCCGTTTACCGGTGTGTGTGCCGTTGTGTTTTGGGGCTCTGCACTCGCCTTTGTCATCACGGTGGTTGCCATGGCGACTCCCAATTGGACAAGTGTTGAAGACCATGATGTGGGATTGTGGAAGATTTGTCCGCATTCCCTTTGTCCGACGCTTCTTTCATCCGTGATAGAAAGTAAGCATCGCTAACAATAACGAATTGACCAACTGGCTATACATCTAAAAAAAGTATGTTACACTTTCACTTTCACTTTCATCGCTAACAATAACGAATTGACCAACTGGCAATAAATCTAAAAAAAGTATGTTACACTTTCACTTTCACTTTCATCGCTAACAATAACGAATTGACCAACTGGCTATACATCTAAAAAAAAGTATGTTACACTTTCACTGCAAACACGTAAGCTATGATGCGATGCTGTCATCCGCTGGAATCAATAAACAATCCTGTACCAAGTGAATACTGTTAAGGGCTCTAGTTTTAGAACGATTGGTTGCTGGCTACCGGGAGTTTCTAGTATTTTTATCGGGGCATGCTAAAATGTGTCAAATGTTGTTTGATAAGGATATTTGTAGTAAATAAAACAATACATTTTGTGGAAAAGGAATATAGCAAAATTCGTGATTTTTGGCAGTTTTGTAATATAGGTGAGTTTTGTTCAATCAAACTTATAAAGCGTAACAGCTGCATAATATCCACGTTTTTTGACATTAGAATGACGTCAGCTGTGTAATGCGTTCGGCATATGTTTATCTATTGGTCAAGAAATGAAGATCATAATACCTTATAAACGATGCAAGACTACTCAGGTAAGACCTCAGTGTCAGCTACATTTTGGCCGGCTCCGAAAAGGTAACTGTTTATTTCATCACAAATAATGATTTTGCTTTCAGAATCGTTGAATGGAATCCGGGCGATCATGTGCCTGGCCTTGATATCGTCACTGGTCACATTCCTGCTGGCACTTGTCTACACGTTCGTCCACTCGGTCAGCAAAGGTCTTGTCATTAATCTCTACATCCTGGCAGCGGCGTTATCAGGTGAGTAGCAAATTGATATGAAGCTGTTTGTTTACGTGAGTGTGTGCATAGTTGGGTGTTTTATTATCCTCGTCTATCTGTGTAGGTGTATGCATACTTTGTGGGGTTTGCGCATATTGATATATACGTATTATTTATGTATATATCTATTTATATATGGCAATTTCGTTAACTCCATGTTAATTCAATTCATTCAGCTGTATAACTGAGTATCTGGCTATAGACAGTTGTGGATATGTCAACGAAAACTCGTCGCGCAGTAATTGCAGCGTGGCTGAATGCTTCCCAGGGGTGAAGGGTAAAGGAACAGGTCTGCCAGGGGTGAAGGGTAAAGGAACAGGTCTGCCAGGGGTGAAGGGTAAAGGAACAGGTCTGCCAGGGGTGAACGGTAAAGGAACAGGTCTGCCAGGGGTGAATGGTAAAGGAACAGGTCTGCCCGGGGTGAACGGTAAAGGAACAGGTCTAGCAGAGTTGAAGGGTAAAGGAACAGGTCTGTCAAGGGTGAAGGGTAAAGAAACAGGTCTGCCAGGGGTGAAGGGTAAAGGAACAGGTCTGCCAAGGGTGAAGGGTAAAGGAACAAGTCTGCAAGGGGTGAAGTATAATGGAACAGTTCTGCCAGGGGGTGAAGTGTAATGCGCTTTGAAAAGTCCTACGTTCTGGATACCACGCTATGAACATACCTTGTACCTCTATTTAAACGTATATCATATAATGATGTGTATGGTTTCGTGTTGTCACATTTAAAAAATTTTATATATATATATATATATTTAGTTTTAGTTTTTAGTTGGTAGGCAGAATTAGCTGAAATTGTTAATTCAATATTACATTATCTGCTGTAAACGAAAAAAAGGTAACCTGCTTTAGCAACATTGAAAAAGATTCAGATATCCCTGACCACTGCCTCCAATTTCTTGTAAAACCCCTGACGAAATGATTCGCCCGATGCGGGCATGTTTTGCCTCCCTGATTGTGTTTCTTAAAATATGTACCCTCCTCCGCCTGCGGTGTTTGCGCCTAAGTGCCCAATAATGACTTGATCCGTCCTTTCTGTCGTATCCTTTATTTTGCCGCAGGTTAACTACATGTGACGTCGTCACGTGTGTTCACTGTTTTGTCCGCCTTTCTAAGTAGGTATCCCTCATCAACATCCTCGCTTTCATCGTGACTTCACTGTTGACAGCTATGTCCTCTGTCGCTACATATAGCACTTGGAATCGTCTATTCTGTTGTTTTCCGTGTGTCTTCCTCTGTAAATTCTGAAGCAGTTTTATCACCCTGTTACATGTCTCCTTCCCTCAACATGTTACCTAGCTTCATGTCTCCTTCCGTTAAGTCAACATGTTACCTATTCCTTCCTTCTTCTCTCTTCATGTCATGTCACTCTCTTTCAGCTATATTCATGACTTGCGGATTGGCCTGTTTCGCCACCTGGGGAGACGGCCGTGTCGGCTTCTCGTTCTACCTCGCTGTGGCCGCCTGTGTCTTACACGTCGTCGTCGCTATCGCAGGCGACGTACAGAAGAACAAATCCGACGCTTCTGTCCAAAAGCCTGCGTTCATCGAGAAGACCCTTGTTTTCACTTCTTCCAATACTGCCTAGTGTTATTTACAAGTTGCATGTCATGGACGACATATCGAGCTTATGCTAGTATAAAGCACGTAGTACGTGCGATAAATACACGCAAGAGAAAGTAAGTGGCAATTATTTTAAACTATTTTGTATGATAAGCCATTTTGCCTGGTTCGGCGCTCAGGCAAAAGACATGGTCGCCAACCCATTCTCTGTTGGCCTGCAGAAGAACAGATCCAACATCGTCGCATTATATGAGACGGCTGTTAGTGTTCACTTGTTTTGGAAATGCTTGGGTCCAAGTTCCGAGACGTAATGAATGAAATGATTACTGCGAACCGTTTCAAGTGTTTAAACATGACTCTGTTTGCCTAAATATTACTTGAGCCAACACTCAATCTTGTACGAAAACACACGTACAGCGGTAAGTGTATACCGACAGGCTAGTTTCCGTATTTTAGGCAACCGAATAGTTCCAACTGTTGTTATGGGACGATCCAAATGTCGCGTACTCTCGCTGGCGAACGAGTAGCTACTTAATGTGCAATGTTCTCACAGTTTGACATTATCGTGGGCTTTTTTATTCGCAGTGGTTTGTGCTTCATGACCAAACAATTAAGATTGCTTAAGCTGAACTACCACTAGCGGCTAACTACGCTTTTAATCTTTTATTTTCTTTACTGCGCAATATATTCATATTTGTCTTCCACGATGGAAAATGTTATATTTATTTTGGATATTTTTCTACGATATTGATCGTAACATATATTTATGTGCATTTGGTTTAATTTAAATTCGTAGGTGATGTTATCGAAGTAATGCATTCAACGTGTATATGGATGTAGTAAACTGGAATTGACACTTTAATTTCGTTTGACTTGCGTGTTATTACAATACTGCCTAATAAGACATAGTTTGTTCAAATCGTTGTCTTGAACGTAAAGAATCATGACAATCGCGAGATGCAGCTGACTTTACGG
>SDWI01000535.1:146572-178695 GCA_009193005.1 Lamellibrachia luymesi
GAGTCTTCATATGATGAACCTCTGTAGTAGTCCACGTTCTTCTCTGATCTTAACCAGTTTGTTATATATATATATATATATATATATATATATATATATATATATGCACAAATTTTTCAGGCATATTCATGCTGTTGGAATTTACACAGTCAGCAGATAACGTGTCCCAATCATTTATCGTATTCTGTGAGAATGAAAAATTTCTGAAATCTAATCTACGCTCTTCCGTCACCAATGTCACTTCGTGTTATCTAATTCTTCCTTCCACCTTCCTTAAGTGTATCAATATATCAATATTTTCATAACAAATTAATATCATAAAACTTATATTTGAGATCCTCTTAACATTCTTGTCTCAAGTGTTATGACACCATGCCGGTAGGTATCACCCCAAGCGGATTCTTTACTAACTCAAGCAAAGGTTAACAAATCAACGCTGGTATCAAACTTCCCACCAGGGGCGCCACTCACTATTTAACCACAGCCACAACTTACATTTAATGTGCATATTCTGCACATCTTTATTTGGTAAACTCCCCATTTTTGTCAAAGAAATTTCTCAGTTTGAATTGCATGTAATTGTGTATAATCTTTATATTAAAACTGTGTCCATAAACACAGTAACGTTCGTTTATGTTTGAAACTATGTTACGCTGACGTTACCCAACCAACCAATCTTTTATACCACTCCGCAACTGTCCAGTTAGCATTAGTAATTGAATTTCAAGAATAAGATGTTGCAGTGGTGATATACTGAGTGGCGGAGTGTGCGCTGGTTGTGCGCAGGTTGGTGCCGACAGTTCTGTTCCGTAGACGTTACATGCATCAGACTGTAGGCAGTAATCCGGCTCCGACGTGCTTCATCTGCAAACCGCCAGCGACGGCCGTGGTGCAGAAGAAGAGGAAGTTGACGACGGCCAGAACGAAGCTGTAGTAGAGGTCGGTGTTTGACGCTTTGCTCGAGAATACGACGAAGCCGAGGAACATGAAGAACGCTAAAAGAACGAACATCGGTGAGTACACGTTACAGAAACGTATACTAGCAAACATACCGGATGGGATAACTTGGTAGTTCGTAAATGACGGCCTTGATAACAACATTTACACAATTTCAAGACACACATTACCACATAAATATTCATATATGTCAAGGTAGTAGAAGCATTCATTGACGCGAAGACTATAACTAGCTATGCTAGACCGTTTTGAGATAATTAAGTTATTGCAAAGTGTTATTTTATTACTATTGTGCCTGCAACGGAGTTTCTAACATTGAAACAATTTTCCACATTAAATGGCACCGTGCTATAAACTTAAATAATCATGATACACTATATGCACTGTATAATTACTTGTTCATATGCTATACAAACATGTGTGTTGTCTGTGTTGATGTATCTTTAATAGCTGAAACTGAAGTGGTTTTGGTTACATCGTCAGACAAGAAAGAAATTAAAGGGAAATATTGGAGGAAATGGTTGACGGTAAGACTAAGAGGAAAACAAAGACCAAGAGCCACACAGAGAGACAACTGCAAGGCATGGATGGAGAACATGAAGTATGAAGATCTGGTCAGAATGGCACAATGCAGATATGAGTAGCGGTCCATGATAGCTGACCTTCCGAGAGGGGATGGCACCACACGATGATGATGATGATGATGATGATGATGACAAAGATGAAGTTGTATCATGCATGGTTACATAGGAAATAAAATGTATACACACAGTGTGTGATGCACGTTTATGTGATGAAATACCTTTGAATATATACGATAGTTGTGAGCCTAAGTATTACAGTATTATATAGTATTTATTGAACACAAGTAATATTATATAATGGAAATTATATATTGTTTACAATGTGCCTACATAAATAATGCTAAGTAGGTCAACAACAAGTGAACAACTGCTGGAGACGTTTGACCATTTATATAACATTATGTGCAATACAACAAATTTTAGTTGGAAAATCTACTAGTAAAATATTTTAGGTATTTTACGATTCACAAAAGTAAGGCATACATTTTTTTTAGTATATCCAAACAATTTGTCTTCAAAATGTTGCCACCAGGTCATATATGGTCACAGGTGCAATTAATCAATTAAACAAGCTTATTTGAAAATGCTCACTGCTCACTGGGTTTGCAACATGCTCGCTAGGTGGCGCCGTTTTCTATTTTAGGCATCCTGCTAAACAATGTAAATATATCAATAAAATGACTTTATGTGTATTCATGTTTGTAAATCAAAGTTCACCTTTCACTGGAATAGAAATGTATTACTGCACGGGCGGCGCCATCTAGCGGCCCAAAATGCAATAATTGTTGACATCGTCGCACGTGGGGACGTCACTTTTAGGAGTGATGTACGTTACTAGCCAGAGTTAGCCAAGCCCAACTATTGTCTAGTAATATTAATAAATGATCAATGAAAGGCATACAATTTATTTTTTCGTGAATCAAGGTGAATCCCGGATTTGAGAGAATCATGACATTTTCACGTCGAATAAAAAAATAGTTTCGCTTAAAGAAATAAAACACGAAGTATACCAGAGTACAGTACGTTTATTAAACTTTACAGGCATGTGCACTTTTTTATATGTGGTCAGCTGCTATGGACTGTAATAAGCACCCCCTATAAACGAGCCTGAGCGGGTACACGTTTTGGTCAACTTGCCGGTCACCGCACTACTAGCACCGCCTAACGAGCTACTATTACAACAGTGTCATTAGCCAGGTACTTCTTTAAGCAACTGGGTGAACTGGTGCAACGTCGAGCGAACGAAATTGGCCGAACTCCGAAAACGGAGGTAAGAGGATTCGTACTGTCTCTTGTAATCATACCAGAAGACGATTATGTTTTATTGTTAACGTTGCATATGTCATTGTGGTAACTTGCAGCACAGCACGTCCTGAACATTACTGTGATTAAGTGTTGTTGTTAATTACTGTTTTTAATTGTGTAGTTTATGGTATATAAATGTGCACTTAAGAATGTGTGTCACGGCTCATTGAAACTGTAACATGGTCACCACATTGAAACTGTAACATGGTCACCACATTTAAACTGTAACATGGTCACCACATTGAAACTGTAACATGGTCACCACATTTAAACTGTAACATGGTCACCACATTTAAACTGTAACATGGTCACCACATTTAAACTGTAACATGGTCACCACATTGAAACTGTAACATGGTCACCACATTTAAATCAAGTTTTTATTACAATTAAAACAAACGTTGTGAGCGCCAGCATTTTCGCGACATGTATCAGTAACCCATAGTTTGCAACGGGCGTAACGCACTCTCGTCAATCCGCTGAAAGGTCAATGCAGTTTATGCACCGATGACACATTACGCGGGCGGTTCAGGCTAGATGTAACGCAGTGGTTGTAACACTGACCTCTACAGAACTGCAAAGTTTATGCCGCATGTTATAACTGTGTTGTCGTACTTTGTCCTGGTACTTTGTCCTTATAGAACGGTCACGTATTTACGACTGTTTGTCTTGGCTATATATTCACGGTCACTATTTCTTGAGTGGCCTAAAGCGTGTCATTGTCATTTTGTTATGTTTAATGCGTTACGTCCATTACTCCCATGACTCAAAGGTGATTCATTTCTTCAAATGTAATTGTATTGACAAACACGCGCGTGCGTGCGTGCACCGCGTGCATGCGTGCGTCGCGTGCATGCGTGCGTGCGTGCGAGAATGTGTCACGTAGAATATGTTACGTACCTGATGCAACTGATGCCACTGTGAAGACGCGAAGGACGTTAGACTTGTTGACAGAATGCAAGAACATGTAAATGGCCACCGTTGCTGTGGCAACGACCGACGCTATGAACGACAGACACACCATCGCCTGTGACGCCTCCAGCCATGCTGAAACAACGGGGAACGTACGTAACAGTTCACTTAAAGTAATGCTTCTTTAAAGCAGAATCGATAATCTGACGCGAACTGGCCCATATATATATATATATATATATATATATATATATATATAATATGTATATATATATATATATATATATGTATATNTATATATATATATATATATATATAGAGTGCATATATAATATATGCACATATATTACATTTTCTGACGACAATGCGTTGTTTTGAACTAATCCAACCAAGTTACGGGGCTCTGGGTAGACCTGTTGAAGGATTGTCATTCAGAACCGTATGCAAATTCCGGCATTACATTTGACAACATTTCACAATTCGTTTGGACCACTTTCTAACGTGTTCACGAAGAACAGCTTTGAGCATAGACTATCTACAATGTTTCACGTAACATTCCGACAGGAAATCGGCGCTGTCGATCATCGTCGCTTCTCTACATTGCACCGTTGCTGAAAGGTTCACCCGAGTTGAAGAAATGTTTGATATACTAGCGTTTACACGAAGAAACATACAATACATGTTACATTTCAGTTAACATTCAGACATTCCGTCTTGGGTTGAAATCGGTATTTAAAAAAAATAATTACAACAAAGAGCCAAAAGCCCAAATCCATTCTCCGTGTAACACAATACCTGGAGGACTGGTGATTTTGACACAGCCGATGGGGTCCGGGGAACATGTCCGCCACAGTCCGAAGTGTGTCTGGCCGCTCTTGGCCCAGCCAGGCGTAGCGAGAACGATTATGCAGAGGACGAAGGCGAATATCGACGCCCACCACATGATGGCGGTGTAGCCGCGGAACAGGCGTACGGGGTGGGTGCTCTCCTCCATGGTCTGTCTACGAGAAGGTATATCTCAATTGAATATACAACAAATTGCTTGGGTTAACACCAACTAGTTGGGAGGTTCATTGAGTTAAACCGCCCAAATTCTCAAAGTACTTCTAAATGAGCAATGTCATACTTCATGTCTTAATCTTTATTGTTCTTGTGTTTGTTGTTATGGTGGTGTTGGTGGTGTTAGTGGCGGCGGCGGCGGCGGCCGATAGGTTTTTCCTAAAGTTAACTTTCCGCTCGTCTCATTTTAGAATCATTTAGCGAAAGATCAAACCTATCTCGTGTCCACCACGACATGCTAGCTCTAGTGTCCACTACGACATGCCAGCTATAGTGTCCACTGCGACATGCCAGTTGTAGTGTCCACTACGGCATGCAGTCTTTGGTGCAAATATGTTTTTAAGTTTTTATGAAACCATCAATTATTTTTGACCTAATCCGTTCAAAATTCGGCGAAAAGTGGCAAAATGTTCCGGCTCTGTATACTATAACAAAATTATGTTCAAAATTTTGCAAGTCACTCGATCTAAATATCAAAGAAAATATTTCGGTGATTTCAAAAAGAGTACGCAATGCAGGTTACTTATATTTTCACGCATTACAGTTTTCATAATCAACGAACGCAATTCACGATGGGCTAAACGAATTGACTAGGGGGTTTAATGAATCCATGAGGGGTTTTAATGAATTGATGTTTTTTTAATGAATTGATGAGGGGTTTTAATATGTGGGGCTGTCTACCTGCGAAATAACAATGACCTTAGCCACGATATCAGGATATGGTTGCAGGACTGATTTAGTTAACATTATACTTTTCAGATGTTAATAGATTTCCATCGCACACATGTTTCATCATATGTGATATGCGTGTGGACTTCCGACAATAAACTGTAGCTGAATCTGAGCACGTTTACACTGAGTAACGTATTTCAATAAACATTGTCAAACTGTCTATTTGTTATTTCCTAGACTCGTCTTAGCAAAATGATTAAGGCCAGTTTGACATAATTAGGTGTATCAAAACGTTGCTGAATCTACAAATGGCAATTAAGTGTTTCTATCACTTAAAAACAAAGAATGATATCGTCTCTTGCCTGATACATAAGTAATACAAACGCGTTTTCTTAAAAACAGAATTCTATACAACGTTCACCCAAAATAGTTTCTATGTTACAATACAAATGTAACAGTAGTAAATTACGACACGCTTGTATTGCTGTGCCTGCTTGCAAGTGGAATACGTATTGTGAATTTATTATTTATTATTTATTATTTATTTTATTATGAAACGCTTGTATTGCTGTGCCTGCCTGCAAGTGGGATACGTATTGTGAATTTATAAAGCAATGTGTACTTACTTGTTTCGTCGGGACCAGCTATCACAGACGTAGCTATCAGTGCAACGTCAGGTTCCTAAATGATTTAAAGGCCAAGTTGGGAGACACGTGAGAACTCACACAATGTGTTGTTTTGAAGTATCTATGTACAGAAGTTCTTAACAACACTGGTGCGTATTTAACTGTTCTGTTGGCGGTCCATGACCTTAGATACATGACGTTTATTCATATGCGTCAATTGACTGTAACATTCATTGGCCGTATATTTACATAAAGCATACAGTTGAAGGAGAATAAACCGGTACTTTTCTATATATAGAGATCACTTGGTATATGCTCGCCTGCCAAAGTGTAGCTCTCTCGGACGCCTCTGTCTGTTGGATTATGAATGAATGAAGTTCATTCATACCACATATTTCCATAATATAAAATTAAGACAAATGACTAGATTAATGTTACTTAGGATATCACTTAGAATTAAAAAAAATGGGTTAATGACAACGGCCACCTGGTGTAGAATACTTAATACCTTAAGTAACTTATTCGTAATGCGAGAGAATAATATAAACTAAGTTTTATTGAATACGATAGTGTTATTTATATAAACACTTCCACTTGTTAAGATTAGATGTCAAATGAGATATTATGAACTTGCGATAATGTATCGTACGATGCACTACGAGTGTGATTGAACATAATAGTGTAGTATAATTACATGAGGATTACTAAGAATGATATACACGATGAAAAATAATCGTTGAAAATGCATTGAAAACATTGACGTTGTAACCTGACAATGTAATTATGATACCAGTGAAATATTATACAGTCAGTTATAAATGTTGAGAAATGAACGTACAACAGAACTCAGATATATAAATTAGTATAACACAGCCGTAGTTAAGTATTAATTTAAACTGGGAGTTATTTAACATTTTGATATATTGTAGTTCAGTCGTTGTGGATGTGCTTTGAGTTGCTTAGTTGTTGTTGTGTATACAGCTATTTTGTTGCACGTGTCTTTCAGCTGTTAAGTTGTGGTTGTGCTTTCGGGTGTTTAATTGGGTTGTGCCTTCAGCTGTTTCGTTGTGGTTTAAATTGTGGTTGCGCTCTCAGCTGTTAAGTTGTGGTTGTGCTTTCATCTGTTGAGTTGTGGTTGTGCTCTCAACTGTTAAGTTGTGGTTGTGCTTTCATCTGTTAAGTTGTGGTTGTTCTTTCAGCTGTTAAGTTGTGGTTGTGCTTTCATCTGTTAAGTTGTGGTTGTGCTTTCAACTGTTAAGTTGTGGTTGTGCTTTCAACTGTTAAGTTGTGGTTGTCCCTTCAGCTGTTTAATTGTGGTTGTGCTTTCAGCTGTTTAATTGTGGTTGTGTCTTCAGCTGTTTAATTGTGGTTGTGGTTTCAGCTGTTTAATTGTGGTTGTGTCTTCAGCTGTTCAATTGTGGTTGTCCCTTCAGCTGTTTAATTGTGGCTGTGCCTTCAGCTGTTTAATTGTGGTTGTGTCTTCAGCTGTTTAATTGTGGTTGTGGTTTCAGCTGTTTAATTGTGGTTGTGTCTTCAGCTGTTTAATTGTGGTTGTGCTTTCAGCTGTTCAATTGTGGTTGTCCTTTCAGCTGTTTAATTGTGGTTGTGTCTTCAGCTGTTTAATTGTGGTTGTCCTTTCAGCTGTATAATTGTGGTTGTGTCTTCAGCTGTTTAATTGTGGTTGTGGTTTCAGCTGTTTAGTTGTGGTTGCATATTCTGCTGTTTAATTGTGGTTATGTATTCTGTTGTTTAGCAAATAGGAGATACATCAAGCAACTGATCTTCGTGCGCAACGTTGTCATATCAAATTGTTGTCACAGAGCGTATGTTGCCAACTCATCTTTTCCTAAGATTATATTGGTGTAACAGGTATTATCTAACACAGTTGTAGGCAACAGACGGTAATAGCTGTATGGTGAAAGGAGTATACTTGACAAGTTGGCCACCAGATGGCGCAGACTGTGGGAACTGACCAGGCAACTGGCCAGAGAGAGCCATCTGACTCTTGGGGGCTGACTAAGCTACATGTGCAAGAGAAGGTGCCGAACGTAATTGAATTGTGCAAGTATACTGTAACACACTTTCACGTATACTGTTTATAACATGGAATTTATTGTAAACAAGAACATCTTTCGCTGTCATGCTGACACATATCAAGGGCACTATGCCATGTTTTTTTGCTTATACATGTATATCTTAGACTACAAGCTTGACAGCAATTGTGGTATACAATTGCGTGTATTAGTTGTTATGTGACTATTGAGCATACTTACTTATATTTTTATTGTTGAAGACAGGGCCACCTGGCACACGTTAGCTGACATGTCAATATAATAATAATAATAATGAACTTCTATGGCACCTATATCCTCAGAAGCTCAGAGGCGAAACAAAACATAATCATTAAGCATAATCGTGAACAGGGACACGCCAAAGTCATTATGAGAACGAGGGACAACCGAAGATTTATGGTGGAAATGCAATATGGAATAAATATATGTCTTCAGTTTTTTTTTCAGAAGATAGCTATAGTTTCAGATGTTTTCAAAGTGACGGGGAGTTAATTCCAGACCCTAGGCGCAGCGACAGAGAAAGCATGTTTACCCAAGTTAAGTTTTGTTTTAGGCACAATAAGTTGTTGTGAAATTGATGATCTGAGCTGCCTAGGGATATTTGAAAGATGCAGGAGACTGGCCAAGTAGGGTGGTTGTTGTGTAGTTAGAGCACGATGTAAGAGCGGACAGCTTAAATTTCATTCGATAAGTAACAGGAAGCCAGTATAACTGCTTAAGTAGTGGTAGTGGTGGTGAAAACCGAGGCGCCCCAAGTACCACACATGCCAGACAATTTTGTACTCGTTTGAGTTTAGCCAAGTCTCTTTTAGCAGTGTTATTTTGTAGTGAATTACAATAGTCAAGGCGGCTACTAATTAATGCCACTGGCATTGTTTTAGCAGTAGATATAGAAATGTTACGCCGAATTCGTCGAAGATCACGTATATGATAGAAACAAGATTTACATATTTGATAAATATGCTGGCGAAAGTTGAAGTCACTATCAAAGGCAACACCTAGATTACGAACACTATCTTATGGGAATGAATCACTGCCAAGCAGTTAAACTGGAAAATGGTTGATGACCCTATTTCGTTGTTGTTTAGTGCCAATAATAATAAGGTATGTTTTATCTGGATTAAGCTTTAGCTTACTTGATTCCATCCACAACAAGATATCAGTAAGACAATCACTTAAAGTCGAAACAGATTGTTGTGCATTTGATTGTGAAAGTAATTTGTAAACCTGTGTGTCATTAGCATATAGATAACGACTGAGATTATGATTAGTAATGACTTGGCTGAGATACGTAGTATGTAAGCTAAACAGGAGAGGGCCAAGGACGGATCCTTGAGGCACTCCGAATGGAAGGTGTTGTGGGCAAGATAGTGTGCCAGGTATGTTAATGCTTTGGTGTATGTCTGAAAAATATGATTTGAATTACCGAAGAGCTGTGCCAGAAATGCCCAAATGTCGATGAAGGCGCTGTAAGAGGATTAAAAGCAGCTGAGAGATCTAGTAAAGTTGTCAACTATATAATTGTGTATCTTGATTTGTTGCTCATGCATGTTTATTCTAGACTACAAGTTTGACTGCAATGGTGTGCATACAATTGTGTATATTAGTTGTTATAATTATGCTATTGAGCATAATTACTTATATCTGTATTTGATCTGACTCTTGGGGGCTGACCAAACCACATGTGCAAGACAATGTGCCGAATGTAATTGAATTGTGCAAGACAATTAAACACTCTAATACACTTTCATATATCGCGTTTTCTCCCCGACTGAATCTGACCGCGATATTGGGATTGTGTATATAGTTTGTATTGTATTAGTTGGCATGTCAATTACACAAGAGTAAATAAGGGGCAAGCAAAGAAAATGTATCAACATTGTTGTTTCTAAATGATGTTTTACTTAGTTTCTAGTACTTCAAAGTGAATGTGACAATGATGTGTCGTTGGTTCTTCACTGTATGTCAGAAGATCTCAGTTTTCTTTAAAAAATGACACCAAAAATAAGATTATTACAGTTACGTTTTATTTACCGAAATATATGCACAGTTTATTTCGTCATACATAGTATGTAACACAGGTTGTACAAACTCGTCATTGCTGAGAAACGCTTCACCAAACAAGGAAGATTTAAACGCATGTACTCGTTGCGTATTGAGCAGCAATGGTATTAAACAATGTCTTTGAGCATAAACTATCTATAAATTCTAACACAATGTTTCACGTAACGTGCCGACAGCAAATCCGCGCTGTCGATCATCGCAACGCCTCTGAAAGGTTCATCTGAGTTGAAGAAATTCATGACATACTAGCGTTTGCACGCAGAAACATGCAAGAACACTATACGTTTCAGTTAACATTCAAACATACCTTCTTGGTTTGGTGGAAATCGGTGTTTTAAAAAATGAAATTACGACAAAGAGCCAACACACAAATCGATTCTCGTGTAACACGATACGTGGAGGTCTGGTGATTTTAACGCAGCGGAAGAGAACGACAGAAATCGGTATCTTTGATTAGAAATTCTGTATAAATCCGTATAAAATAGTTCATTGGTTAACCGTCCTATATATCGTTCATATTCCGAAGGTGTTTCGCCATCCACCAAGCTACGAAATATACCAACAACAAAGGACATCCGCTGTGTTACGCAGACACATCTGTGTTGCGGTTTTTTCCGTGAATATTAAGCAAATCCGTATAAATACGGGATACGGCTGTACACCTCCCAAGAAAGCCATGTTGGATACGGGTAATCCTACTGCAGGTATGTAATGTCTCTGCATTTCCTTAACGTATATGACTGGAATACAAACAAACAACACTAACGGTGGTATAGCCCATATCCCAGGTATTGTTCTCACCGGGATGCAGAGTGTAGTATAATTGCATATAGAAAACAATATAATACTACAGGTTTAATGGAAATAGTTCGTCTACATCAATTTTCTATTGATTTGTATAGAATGTTATACAATTATACAGAGCATCGCAGAATACTGTGTAGGCAATGATAGAAACTACAAATTTAATAGCTATGCCCACACAAATCCTATAGAATGTTCTAACAGCTTGACTACACTGGACGGGTTGATCGTGGCGCCATCGAGCGAGTTAATCTGACATTACAACAACAGCGGACGGTCGTTCCCTAGGTGGTGACGGTGCCTGAGCCGGAGCGGTAGATCTGGAACACTGCGAGTACGCCAGCAGCGAAGCACAATATTGTGCTGAAGATGGCGAAGACGTACGAGTAGGAAACGTTGCCCCGATATGCGCCAATCCTCGAGCCGAACACAATCACACCAATCAGCATGAAGAGCACTGAAAAGAAACAATATGGCGTTCAACGTGCGGTGGCCAGAGAGTTAACGTTAGGTCTACTTTAGCCTTAGGATAGGTCCGCAAAATAAAAATAAAAAAATCTGATAAATGTATGATTGACATACATGTTTTATAGTGTTGTTTTTATGACAACATTCTTAGTCCACACGTTTAAAAGACAAACATGCACATGGACAGACAGCATCAAGGCGTGAACAGGGAAATATGAAGAACTGATAAGAACTGATAAGACCTGCACAGTGCAGACATGAGTAGCTGACCTTCAGAGAGGATATAGTATCACATGGCATGTCATACTATATCATGATGATGATGATGATGAAGACGATGATGATGAAACATGTTTAGGGGCCGTTCACAAATGTCGAAATTTACGTATTCGTACAAAGCGCAATAATTATCAGACCCCTTCGTGAATTAGTACTTTAAAATGTAGATAATATTCCTGATTGAAAACATATCGATGTAACAATGTCGCATTGAACGGTGGCACTACACTACAAAACTGTTTCCGTAACAGTTCACTGCGCGGCCTTGCACTATATATATATATATATATATCTATATATATATATACATACACATAAATATATATATATATATATACACATACATATATATATATATACACTATATATATATATATAATGCCAACACGACTTCTCCGTGAAGAATTTATTCACGCAGCATTTTTACTACAAAAACGTTTTGTCCACATATATCACCACAGTCCATAGCCAAGTACTCATTTCTACAACTGAGTGAACTCGGACAACTGAGTGAACTCGGACAACATGGAGTGAACAACATTGCTACAAGTTTCGAAACGGCTGCAAGGGGATTCTAGTCCTAGACCTCTCGATAGCAGTGAGTCCGTCGTTCCAACCACAGTGAAATTACGAGCCTAACATATATTGTAAAGGTACTGGTAAATACAGATGTGACTCTTGCTCTCCTTCTCAGGTCATAAAGACACAAAGGCGTCATTAGACAGAAGACACTAATTCACACCGATTTTTGGGGAATTTTCGATGAAGGCAAAATCAACGAACTGGCGAGTAGAAATGACGGACAGATTTATTAGCTGCAAAACACTCATTTGTGTACGATGACACCGACCTGGCTTTGTACCATTTAGGGGCCGTCCAAAATTCTCGATATTTACCTACTCGTACAGACCGTACTAAAGGGGAGAGGGTCAAGACACATGCGAAATGTCATCACTGTTGCTGTCATACAACTAAGTAAGCTGTCATACAACTACTGGTACTGCGGCACAATACAATAACTTGTAAATTCACAACTTCGTGAAAAACAATCATCAACATGACACCATGGAGTTGGTGGGAAAATACAGAGCTTTAACATAATTATCAGAGATAAATGTTTGCAAACATAATATTGTGATGGTTATCAGTGTATGTTCTATACATGCACTGTCTCATAACATTGTTATATCGATGTTTTTCAATCTCGAATATTATCGACATTTCAAAGTACTAATTCGGGGGAAGGGGGGTGGGTCTGAGAATTAGTAAGCTTTGTATGAATTGTGGACTTCCCAGGTCTCTTTACAGCGACATCTTAACTAGAGAGAATTGTGGACGGTCCCTTAGGCCAACCAGGTCTCTTTACAGCGACACCTGAACTAGAGAGAATTGTGGACTGTCCCTTAGGCCACCCAGGTCTCTCTACAGCGACATCTTCACTAGAGAGAATTGTGGACGGTCCCTTAGGCCACCCAGGTCTCTTTACAGCAACATCTTAACTACAGAGAATTGTGATAATGTCTTAACTATTTTCGTGAGCTGACTCACGACTTGAAAAATAAGGACTATAGTTCTAAATAATAGTGTGTAATTATACAACACTAATGTATTCACTTGTCTTGTTGTTGTATTGTGAAAGTGTTTGGTGCGCCTGATTAAAATCCATCCATTAATTCATTGTACTAACCGGAGGCGAAGCAGAGCAGTGCGAAGGCCCTGATCACGAGGTTCTTGTTGACAGAATGGAGGAACATGTAGACGCCGCCCAGAACAGTAACCAAGATGAAGCCGATGAGTCCGATGATCATCATTGCCCTCGTTGCATGGAACCACGCTGTAACATTAAGAACACAAGTATAATATAGTAGTAGTAATACACCTGTATAACACGCAGTACCCTTAAAAAGCTCAAAGCACTTTACATATTTAATTAATGATAAAACTGTAAGTAACGTATGAAATAAATGTGTATGAATAAAATAAAATTAAATAGAAGATCTTATCAGTAAAAAGGCGAAAAAGTGTACAACTACAAATATGTTTGGTTCTTGCAATGACCTCTCCTGTGTCATCAGTCTTTTGGCAAAACTTATTTATTTGATTAGCCACTGAGTTTACCTACCCATGACATTATATTTATTTATATCTGGCAAGCATATTTTGCGAGAAATATACATTTAAATGGGTACAAATGACAAAGCTGCTTTTCTCACCTTTATTTTATTTGTTTCAACTCTTGCCCAAGAAAAACCATGAAGGATTGGGCAATAATGAATGATTAATTTTTGGACATGTTAACACAAGTTTGGGTAAAATATGAAAGACTGATCTATGTTACGTTTTCACTGTGGTGGTTCAAATAGTGGTACAATATGAATAATCTCCATTACGTTTTCACTGTGGTGGTTCAAATAATGGTACAATATGAATAATCTCCATTACGTTTTCACTGTGGTGGTTCAAATGGTGGTACAATATGAATAATCTCCGTTTCATTTTTGCACCGCGTATGCCGAAAACAAATAGTAGAGCCGTTCTGCAGATATCATGAAAGCTTACTGCTGTGTTTAGATAAAAAAACAGTATCTACTTCAGATATTGAAGGTATCAATGTAAGCAGAAAACAGTATGTATTTATGCATACTAGTTCAGATGTCAATGTAAATGAAAGTGGCGTTTCTGTGACGCTACAATAATGTGGAGTTGGACTAGGAAAAAAGCCACAGATACAGTATGTGTAACACTAACTGAATTTAATAAACATTCAACATATAAGGCACCTGAAAGGACAAACAAATATCAAACAAAATAATTATATATATATATATATTTTGTTTGATATTTGTATATTGATATATATATATATATATATATATATATATATATATANGACTAGACGATGCATGAAAAATTTATGAAAATATTTAAATTATAATAAAACATAGTACAAAATAGAGATGTCAAAATTAGAAGATTTCTAAGAATGACCGATAATAATTAAACAATAATATTATAGATAAAACGTAATTCATAAACCAGAATTTTTTTTATTAACGATTATTTTGCAGGTGATATACTGATATTATAATTGTAAATTCATTAATAAATTCATTTTAATTTTCATCTGAGGGACTTGGAGGGTATTTCTGGTAACGACAGTCCACTTACGTGTATTATTTGTCCCTCGAATTTAGATTCATTTTTATTCAGAATTAAAATGTTGGTCTACATATATTGCTAAACCCCCTTTACTACTGCAACTTTATATACTGGGATAGAATTTCGCCTAAAATTGGTGGGGGGCCACCGGGACCCCCACTTTCCAGAATCTATGGGTCCGCCACCAAAACTGGGGACCAAAAGTTGTTTGAATGAAAAAAGCCGTACTATAAATTTTATTGACTTGTACATTTCCAGGGTTGTTTGATTTAAATCATTTGATTTAAATCATTGATTTAAATCATGATTTAAATCACTCCAAAAAATCATTGTTTTATGATTTTTTTTTTTTTGACTTCCGGTTTTTTTAATCGCTGATTTATATGAATTTAACACAAATAATTGTTTACAAGCATCGAGATCAACAAAGTTTGTATGTTTTTTAATACAAAACACAAAGTGTGCACACTTGTGTAGCTGTATTGTCACCAGATAGCCTGATAGTCAAATATTTTATGACATTGTGTATGTTTGAGCTATTCCCTTTCTGAATGCAGTGAAGCCACACAAACTTGTCTTCCAGAGGAAGTATCTTTTCAAGTCAGAAGCCCTGAGTTAAAGTCCACTTATAGCTTGTGCTAGTTGTTACCAATTCAGTATGTTGACTCAGTTGTTTAATACTGTACCAGTTTGTATTCTGATTAGAGACCCTTAGAGTACACAGAGCCCTGAACAGGTGCTAATCCACCCTACAGGCAAACAATAATTACCACTGCCACAGCCACAGACACACAGCATGCTTTCCTTTCCAAGACAGATTATGCAATTACAGGAGATGAGGCCTTGTGGACATTGTCTAATGTCTTTATATAAGCAAAAATCATGTACGCTCTGTTAGAACAAGAACCCAAATCGATGTGAATAGAACATGTTTGAAAGAGTTTACAAATTTAAACATCTACACAAATATCTATATACCAGATTTAAAAAAAATCAAATAAATCCGATTTAAATAAAAAAAATCCGATTTTTTTTATTTTTTTATAAAAATCATGATTTTTTTCAACCCTGTACATTTCTGTTTTGCCGCCTCCCGTTTAAAAATGTGTCCCAGGCATATATATGCTCAAGAGTATTGGTCATTGAAAAGTATATACTTGATCGAATAACTAATAAAATTAAAAACTACTTTGACCAATCTCGCGGACACGAACAACCAGGGATAAGAATGGATTTTTTTATTTTCAATTTCCAACTAAAAATTAGCCGTGTTCTGAAATCAATGGTTTTTGAGAATGTTGAGGTCTTAAAATGTTTTCTACTGTAAAAGTTATGCTAATGACAGTATCACAAGTGGAATTCAGAACTCATAATTATGAAATATTAGTCATAAAACATCCAACTTCCAGGAATACAAATGTGAAAACAAAGTAAGCAGTTATATATTTCGTTCATTGATCAGTAACATTTATGTTTATCATAAATTGTAATAGTAGAGTAGGTGTATGAAGACTGTCGCAGCCCACAAACATTATTTGACTCTGACATAGGACTGAGTAGATGTATGAATTCTAAATGCCGATCCCAGGCCGCCAAGGCAAGGTCTAATTTGATCGTCGTAAGACGTAACGCAACCTTCGTGAGCTGGCCTAGGGCTTAGCACGTTTCGTACCATTTTAGTGAGCTCAATGCTACAGAACCATCCGTACAGTTATTGTTATATCCGTAGTGTTTTCCCTGGCTGCCTCGCATAATCAGACAACTTTTCCATTTCCCAGAAAAAAAAACTATAAAAACGATAGCGCATTCAAAAAAATTGCTCGGCTAGCTGCTTAAAACATATCGCGACCACTGACTGGTTGTTATATATATATACATGTTTACATATACATATATATATATATATGTATATGTAAACATGTATATAATATATATATATATTATATATACATATGTGTGTGTGTGCGTGCGTGTGTGTGTGCGTGCGTGCGTGTGAGTCGAGTCGTATGTAAAGTTGTACACAGATGTGGTGGAAATGGGAGCGTGGAATAGACAATTGACAGTTTACTGGGAACCATGGTAGGAATGAAAGGCTAATCCTTCAGGTAGGCCAGAATGGAAGGGGAATACAAGACAACACTTGTTACAGCTACCACTAATCACTTTCTCTGGCTGTACATATTTAGGGCTGGCATTGCTAATGTTTACTCCCCAATGAGCTGCCACCCCAACCCACCCGAATATCCTACAGTTTCAATAAGGAAATCGCCGTTGTGCTAATGATAGTAAAACTGCGGAAATGTCTTACAGTTTTCGAAGGCATCCCATTTCCCGCAAGTGCATGAGTCCCATAGTCCAACGTGATATGTTTGTGGGCCCGTCTGCAGGTACCAGCCTGTCGTTGAAAACGCGACGATATAGAGAACAAAGCCGACGATGGTGCACCAGAAGAAGGCTGCGGTGATGCCAGTCGTGAGACTGATCACGTGCGTACTTGTGCCCTTGCTCGTCGTCAAGGTGATGGTTGAAGTCGTTGGCATGGTTACGAACCTAAAACACAACAACAAGTAGTCACAATGCAATAGTTGGATTAATCTCTCTGATGTCGACCAAAGTAGCTTTTACTGAAATCTAGCCAAATAAACTTAATAAAATTACAAAGACAAATAAAATTACACATCTGATCCATTAGTCGATACTCCCCCATCTGATATTTTAACTGCCAATATGCATACGTCATACCTATGTCATGGATGCGGGGGTTGGATTGGAAAACATGCTCGACATGTATAGTCCAGATTAAATAGACCTTGACCCGAACCCAGACAATGTCAAATGTCAAAGCATTGGAGGGAGAGTCGGTGTCTGGGGAAGAGTCGGTGTCGTGTGGAGACTGAATGTGTGTGTGTGTGTGTGTGTGTGTGTGTGTGTGTGTGTGTGTGTGTGTGTGTGTGTGTGTGTGTGTGTGTGTGTGTGTGTGTGTGTGTGATATATTGTGTGCTGTGGGGTCCCCAAAGCTTGTGCAAGGAAAGTCAGCACAGCAACTGAATGAAAAGGAAAAGGCCGATTGGCGATTAGACACAACACAACAAAGACAAACAATAAACATTCTATTCTGCAACATTGCATTCAACCAACAAAATGCTAGGGAATATTAACGTACCACACATGGTTTGCTTTCCATCTGTTTTACACACTTATTTTATTAGCTGTTTTGGTGACGATTGCCCCCCCCCCATTGGCGATTAGAACAACACAACAAAGACAAACAATAAACATTCTATTCTGCAACAATGCATTCAACCAACAAAATGCTAGGGAATATTAACGTACCCCACATGGTTTGCTTTCCATCTGTTTTACACACTTATTTTATTAGCTATTTTGGTGACGATTGCCCCCCCCCCAATCCTAAATACGTCACTGGATTTGAATGGGCTGTCTTCTTTGTACCAGATGCATTGACATATAATAGATCCAGCATTAGTTTACAATCGTACAGCATAGCAACTGCATGCAAGAGCAACACTTTCAACGGTTTTTTGGTTGAAGAAACAGAGCATGCGTAACCAGAGGACTGCAGTGTAGATGCTGCAGCGCACTCCCCAATAAAGGCGCCACTATCACAATAATTATTACATATCATAATAATTATTACATGGAGCAAAATGGGTGAAACAACATTTGATTTTTAAATAGGCCGCCATCATAACGTTTCTTAGGATGGTCGGTCGGTCACTTTCGGGGTGCATCACTTTCGGGGTACACCACTTTCGGGGCACCCTTGCAACCTGGATCGTCCTCATCATTAGTATCTGCCAACATTATTATTATCAGCACAAGACATGCACCTCAAAACAACATATAAAATTGAAAAAATTTTCCTATCCAAATGTGCTTTCATAAATATTCATTATTGTTTAGTTCAAGGATGAATACAATAATAGCGGAAGAACCATAAAGTCTAAGCATAATGCTAGCCTCATATGCAAATATCCATATACATACATATGCTATATATATATATATATACATACACTCTTCTGATGACATTTTACTATCATCAGACCCATCTGTGTTTGGCTGGGCAATATTCCTCATATGATAAAACCGAGCAGGATCCACGATGATTGTGGTGCGGAAATAATTATATACTAATTAATGCAATTATGACATGAAACCATATAATCTTACATTGAGAACAAATTAGGTTATTAGAGTAGCAATCAAAAAGTCAGTGGAGAGTTTGTTAAATAACCCTATTATCGCTCACTCGAGATATCTGGTTGGATGGTCGGTGTTGCCCTCAGGCAACACACCTATTATATCTGTTTTCGTGAAATGCAAGATGTAGTAATTTATTGTAATAAAATATGTATTCTATGATAATGGCACAAATAACACATATTTTATGTGATGCATACCTTGTTGGTTTCTTGTCAAAAGAGGAGTTTGAACACGCTTGAAAAGCTGATCTCCAAAAATCAATGACCTTCTCTGGGAAACTGGATGGACCAAATTCATCTTATCTAGAATCTTCCAGAAGTTGATGCCATACAAACCACCAGATGGAGACACTGATATAATGTTGGTTGCCATGTATCAAATAGGCAATATAGACCATGTACACAGCACAAAACTAATATATTGCCTCAGGGCAACAACGTCCAATAAAGGTTATTTAAGGTGAAACATCATTGGACACTCGATAAGCCAATGGTTTCCTTGTCCGTTTGCCATATGGACCTTTTGCATTGGATGGTAATATTGTAAATCACATTCGAAACGTTTTCAAATAAGCCTACAGTGTGCTTAAAAACCAACGTATCCATCGGTGTCACAGGCTACTTCTGGGAACAGAGCACATCTGATTTTCGCATTGGTGGTCATGTTAACGTTTCGCATGATTGTACGAAACTGCGTGCTGAACAAGTTTTGTCAAAAGCACATACCTCCAACTCCTTTATTTTAATATCAATATCTCCATAACCATTCGATGCTTTGCGCTTCTATCTGGTTCTATCTAGCATCCTGGTATTAATCATATTTAAAGTTTGCAGTTTTCACAAAAATATTAATACTCCTACTGATATTTTGGAAATATAACAACAAAAATACCTACGCGTCTTCAAATCCGCTTCATACTGCAACATATCACTGCCAAGTCTGGTTTTTTTTCAAAAGTTCCAACCTTGCTGGCTGAATATAGCTACTTAATGGCGAATAAAATCAGTGCAATCTGCTAGACACTACATTCACATAAACACTTCCGGAGGTGTAACTGTGATATTACTCCTTGTATTCTGCTGCAACCTTTCCCGAAATGCTCCTCGCTAGGTTCCGGCTAGTCTCGCTTATCTGATTCTCGCTCGGCTTCGTGAATGGGCCGAGGAGACAGTCTGACCGCAGTTGCATGTGTTGACTGCTACCGTCGTCAGGTGGCATGACCAACATGCGCCAGCCGAGATGCTTGTCGTGCAACATGTCAAGTACACTAGGGAGAATTGTGTTTCGTATATATGAAGGTTTTTCCGTACCCTGTTGAAAGCATTCCCATCACATAACGTCCATCAGCAATGTTCTGGATGCAGGCAAACTGTTTTTCTTTCAGTGCAAAATATAAATGTAACGACTCTTGCTCTGTTGATAGCACATGCGACTCATAATGACTCCATTTCTGAAGGCGTTACTGGGTGAAGCGCCAGCAAGCAAACATCGTTATTATCGAGATCTAAATGCCCGGAAGAGATCTTAATTAATTTTAGCTTTTTATTTATGCGCCCAGAATCTGGGCGCATACATAATTTCCGTCACTATGAAAATCACACTTTGCGTCCAGGCGAAGATGTGGTACGATAAACGGTGGCGCCACAGAGCGGAGCCCTGGGTAATCACTGTTGGTCTATGAGCCTCTGGAGGCCCTCTCCAGTGTGCGATATTAGCGCTGCGTCATCAGCGAAGAGCATCTCCCTGATCAGGACCTGTCGTATTTTGGTTTTCGCAGACAGATGGATCGGGTTGAACAGCTTGCCATCAGTCCTCGAATGTAAGCAGACACTTTCTGAAGATGAGGCATAGGAAAGCAGCAGGGAGACGAATATCCCAAACAAGGTTTTTGCAAGGACGCAACCCTGCTTCACACCGTTGCGAATTAGGAATGACTTCGATGATGATCCATGCAGTGAGCCTTGCAGGTTTTTGTAAGGTTCAGCTCACACGGTCATCAGCTCACACGGGCAGCGCAACATTTCACACGGCCACAGACAAACATGTTTTTACTTTTATCAGGCGCATTATCGCGCATATATACACAACACAATATTTTGTATCTACTTTTAAATTTTACATGGGCATGGAGGATTTTCAAAGGCCTTAAAAAACCTGGTGCAGTGTATGTTTTCGTGGAATGACGTAATCGCACTCAGCAGCGTTGGGGGACATCAAATCTTCTCGAGGAGTGTGAAGAATCCTTTTCTGTCTTATCTGTTCCCTTAATTTTTCTTGCAACTGTAGCAGCGAGAATAATATGTCGATGGTGGATCTTCCGCCCCTGAAGCTGCATTGTGATTCTGGGTAATAATAATAATAATAATAAAGACTTCTTTGGCGCCAATATCCTCGGAAAATCCGAGCTCAGTGGCGCAACAAAACCAAAGGATTAGGCATTCTCGTGACCATGTACAATGCAAAAAGTCGTCAACCGATGGATGGAGGTGCCAAGAAGCTAAGGAGGATAGGCCATTTTGAAAAGATAGGTTTTCAGATTACGGCGAAATGAAGCTATATTTCTTGCTGATTTTACGCTGTCGGGGAGTGAATTCCACAGGGTTGGTGCGGCAACCGAGAAAGCTCGAGTTCCAGCGTTTGTCTTAACTCTGGGAACAGAAAGTAAACCAGAACCAGACGACCGAAGCTGTCTGGGCTGTCTTGCTGGAGTGAGCATTGAATGTAAATATGCAGGTTGTTTGGTTGAAAGGGCTTGATAGGTAATTGTACAGATCTTAAAAATAATGCGATATCGCACAGGGAGCCAATGCAATGATTTTAGAAGTGGCACTGAGCGAGAGAAACGAGGAGATCGTGTAACTACCCTAGCCAGACAATTTTGGACACGTTGAAGTTTTGTAATATCCTTGATAGCAATATTATGAAGGAGGGAATTGCAGTAATCAAGTCTGCTGCTAACAAGAGCTGTTGCAATAGTTTTAGCGACAGAAAGTGACATATACCGGCGAATACGGCGAAGATCACGGATATGATAAAAACAGCAACGACACGTTTGAGAAATATGTTGTCTAAAGTTGAAATTCTTATCAAAAGTGACTCCCAAATTCTTCGCTGAGGCTGCTGGTGTGATAGTTTGATTCAGGATACATGTCGGGAAAAAACCATCAAGTTTGCCACACTGCTTTGGAGTACCAATGATGAGAAATTCAGTTTTGTCTGCGTTTAACTTTAATTTGCTGTCAGTCATCCAGAGGAAGATATCCTGGAGACAATCGCTGAGCTGATTTAGGGAGCGATTTGTATCCGAGGTAGCCAAAGAAATGTAGATCTGTGTATCATCTGCGTAAAGGTGGTGGTCCAAATTATGATTTTGGATAACAGAGCTGAGTGGCGTAGTGTAAAGAGTGAACAGCAAAGGCCCCAGAACAGAACCCTGGGGGACACCACACGAAGTGGGGAGTGCGGCCGAGAAACAGTTTGCAATCTTTATGGTTTGGTGTCTACCAGTTAGGTATGATAAAAACCAGTTCAGAGCTGTGCCAGATATGCCATACCACAATGATAAGCGTTTAATAAGGATGCCGTGATCTATGGTATCAAAGGCGGCAGACAGATCCAGCAAGGTAAGTGCTGTTACTTTTCCTTTGTCAATGTTTAAGGTAACGTCATTGTGTACTTTTAAGAGAGCAGTTTCTGTAGAATGAAACTCTTTGTAAGCTGATTGTGACACATTAGATAAGCAATTTGAGCTGATGTGAGACCTTAGACGGCTTGCTACGACTTTCTCAAGTATTTTGGAAATAAAGCTGAGATTGGAAACAGGTCTATAACTGTTTAGATCTTCTTTAGACAAAGATGTCTTCTTAAGAAGTGGGTTGACATGGGCGTGTTTGAAATCATCCGGAAACAAGCCAGAACACAGTGATGCATTTATAATATCCGTTATCGGTTTGAGCAATGTATCAAGACAAGATTTCAACAGTACGGTTGGTAGTGGATCAAGCTCACAGGACTTATTTGGGGAAGACATAATTATTTTCTTCACTTCATCAGCTGTGGCAGGTTCAATTGATACAAGTAAAGAATTTACTCGTGGAGAGGCCACGTTTACAGTACTAAAAGTATGATCTGGGAAAGCAGAATGGATAAGACTGATTTTGTCATTGAAATGACTAGAGAACGAGTCACATAGAGACTTGATTGAAACATGATTAGGAAGAGATGGAGCAGGCCGCCTGTGTAGAATTTGATTTATGCAGTTCCATAGACACGCGTAGCCAATTTCTGCAGTCTGTTGAGCACAACACGGACAAAGATTTTCCCCACTACACAGGGAGATACCTCTGTAATTGTTGCAGTCACTACGATCTCCTTTATTGTTGTAAAGGATGACAATGATGGCGCCACGCATGTCTTGAGGCACTGAGCCCTCTCCCCTGCACAGGCCGAGAAGCTTGTACAGGTGTTTTAGCAGGGCTTCCCACACCTGATCACCCAAGGTGTTATGCCATCGCTAGAGAGTCAATGGCTCCACTGAGATCTTCTAAAGTTGGTTGGCCGTTGAGATCCCCCATGATTGGTAATCCCCCGACACTATCCAGGGTTGTATTTGTGACAACAATTTCTCTGGAGTAATGCTCGGCCCATCTCTCCATTTGTTTGTTGCAGAGATTTCAAAGGCGCTGGCCCAACTTCTTTCGGTATTCATTAATACATGCCTCGTGCGTTTCCGGTGTCTGATGAGAGCCGAATTCTCTGACAAAGTTTTAGCCAGTAATCGTTGGCGCAGTGTCTGGCAGCTTCGCTCTGCCATACTCCTTGCTGATCTAAGAGCAGACATTGTGTTCTCAGTAGGACGTTTCTTGTAGTTGATCAGGGTTATGCGCTTAGCTTGAATGACAGTTTCCATATTTTCCAAATTGGCTTCAAACCAATCTGCATTCTGTTTCTCCCGTTTGCCAAATGTGGACATAGCAGTGTTGTAGATTGAGTCTCTGGTGTAGTTTCATATTTCCACAGCACTCTGATCAGCAGAATGCTGGAAATTCTGTTCCGTGGAGTCGACAAGCTGCTTTGGTAGCTCGGGTTTGAAGTGTTGGCAGTGTCCGTGCGTGGACGCCCTTTCTGCTTTGGTGAAAGGGCGTCCACGTGGTTCGATCGACACAAGCAGGGCGTTTCACACTGAGAAACCTATAACCGAGTCTCGTTGTCCTGTAGGATGGCGATGTCAAAGTCGTTTGAGTTATAGGTCGATGATGGCTGTCTTCCTCGAATCTCACTGGTCAGAATGATAGCGTGGTTGCCATCAAACCGACTTCGGGGCTCCAATCCGGATTTCCTGTTAGGGTATGCTCACTTATCTATATGCCCATAGATGGGAGATTGATAAGTTAGATTATTTAATGAGTTAGCCAAATACCTGGGTGAGAGCCTAATTATGTATGCATCCAGAATCTGGTAGATACATAATTTCCATCATAATGAAAGGTTTGGATCCAGGCTCTGGTGTGAGCGACATGCCGGAGCCTAGATAATCGAAGCTAGACTTTACCAAGCATTTCAGTCAGATATGGTGAGAGTATATAGGTGCCCTGCCCAAATTCCCATATCCACGAGAAGCTAGGCAGAAATGAGAGACCTTGCTTATGAAAGAATGTGGTTTGGCAAAACAGGAGACCAGAGGGAGACGCCAGATAGAATAGATAGAATCAGAAACGCAAAGCATCGAATGGTTACACATCAATAGCAATAGAACAATGTATACAGGATATGAGAAAGTACTCATTCTCACGAAGGAAAATAACTTAATGGAACAACTTATGGAATGATTGTGTTAAGTTAATGCTAGCAGTGTGAACATGTTTTAGAAGGGCGGGGTAAATAGAGGACAACCCAAATATAGATGTAAAGTGGTTGGACCCTGGATACGTCAATGTCTTCTTTATCCACTTGCCATTTGGAGCTTGCTGCTCTGCATGGCAATTGTTAGATCTGATTAAGTATGGTAAATGTGTATAATATATCTGTAAATGTGTATAATATATCTGTAAAAGTGTATAATATATCTGTAAATGTGCATAATATATCTGGGTAGAGCAGCACCAAGTACCTAGCTGCGTCCACATATCCATGCATATACAAGCGTGTGTGCCCATGTGTGCCTATGTGTGTCGCCCGCTTCGTAGTACGACGTAGTAACAATGAAGAGAGAGAAACACCAGCATCTATTGGCATTTATGTCATCACTGGAGGCCAAGATACGCTTATGAAAGGATCATATCAATAAAAAAAATATGTTTTGGAGGTGGCACATTGGAGAAAGGTTGTCTTAAAAATCCACAGTCACTTTTGGGTGTTATTCAGCTCTTTTGTGGTGCTGTAATTCGTTTGTGTTAACAGAAATAAAAATGTATTTAATTTACCTAAAAATACTATATACATTCGTTTATGTATGTATTTTTTCTTCGCAGTGTTTCTCAAAATTATATCAACTGGCACTTGTGGGGTATTTTGTTCATATTTACAAACATGTTTTTAAAATCAAATAAATATAAATCTCAAAGTGTTATTCATCCGAAATATTGCCATATATTTATCCTACAATCTGAGAAGAAATTGTTGGTTTATAAATTTTTTTTGACTGAAACTACTTGATTCTAAACAAGCAAAGCATAGCCGCTGCTGTAACAGTATAACCCCCTGGATAGCTTACCCCCCAGGGGGGAAGATGCCCTAGGATATCTTGCCCCCACCCTGGATATCTTACCCCCCCTCCCAATACACAAGTTATCTTGACTCAAAACTATTTTCCCCCACAACTAAAATCAAGAACATGGTGCAATTACCGGTAAATCAATATTTATTATTAATGTCATCATGTAATAAATTACAATTATTACAAGATCACAAAATCAGTCTTTAATTACTTGCAATTATCACAACAAAATCTCGTACAAAATCATTCACCAACTTGAATACATTAATACATTAAGTGTCTACTCTTATCACACAAATTGCACGTCCACAAGAATAAAAATATTACATTAAGTGTCTACAGCCCATATTGTTTCATGGTAATTAAAGTCATGGGGTATCTGTTATCACTTTCATCATGTAATAACTTGTAATTATCAGAAAAAGTCACATTTAAAATAAGTCACAAACTTGAGTACATTAAGTATCTACTCTTATCATACAAATTTCCGTTTTCTTTCTGCGATGCATGTGATGTCTCGAACATCTTTACCTGCAACACAGGTACAGTTGCATTGTACGTTTCATCTTCATGATGGCAAGCTGCATTAAATAGCTTTTTAAAATCAAACTTTTTGGTGCATACTAGTTCATATGTCAATTTAAATTAAAGAGGCGTTCATATAACATATTTACAACACACGTACATGTTCTGGTTAATGTGCAATAACGTGATAAAAAGCAACATTTATTTTAAAAATCACTTGAAAAGTTTGGGATCAAACAATTAATTTTTTTGTGAAGTGGGTGGAAGGATTTAGTTGTGTATTAAGGTAATACATTTAGCTAAACACTATGAAAACTATGCCTGTACATATAGGTTTGACTTAAATAACAGTATTATTCCCACTCTGCACCATACAAGAAGGGGCAAAGTCAGAATAAACATTATAAGTAGACGGTATTCAAAGATATCACATTGTGTTTGTGTCACAGTTAGCATTTATAATGTAACATATGTTCTTAGGCTAAGCGCTATGAAAACTACACCTAAACATATAAATAGACGTAATGCATTTGAACAGCTGCTGTCATTTAGTGCATTCCCATTCGGGTGGACGTTTTGGGAATTCTCACAATCAGGGTTGAAAAAATTCTTTTTTTAATTTAATTTGGATTTTTATTTATTTGATTTTTTTAAATCTGGTACATAGACATTTATATAGATGTTTATAATTATAAACTCTTTCAAATGTGTTCTATTCAAATCAATTTGGGTACAGTGTACTTGTCTTAAGAGAGGGTACACGATTTTTGCTTATATAAAGACATTAGACAATGTCCACAAGGCCTCACCCCCTGTAGTTGCATAATCTGTCTTGGAAAGGAAAGCATGCTGTGTGTCTGTGGCTGTAGCAGTGCTAATTATTGTTTGCTGAGAGGGTGGATTAGCACCTGTCCAGGGCTCTGTGTACTCTATGGGTCTCCAACTAGACTGCAAACTGGTACAATTGTTGCCCAGACTGCTCATTCAGAAAAGGAATGGCTCAAACATACACTGTCATAAAATATTTGACTATCAGGCTATCTGATGATAATACAACTACACAAGTGTGCGCACACTGTGCTTTTGTATTAAAAAACATACAAAACTTTGTTAATCTCGATGCTTGTAAACAATTATTTGTGTTAAATTCATATAAATCAGACATTAAAAAAATCATAAATAAAAAATCATAAATCAATGATTTATTTTTGGAGTGATTTAAATCATGATTTAAATCAATGATTTAAATCAAACAACCCTGCTCACAATGGTCCGTCCCAATTGAGAATCATCTCCACTCTGGCCCCACTCCGAAACTGCCCGCAACAGAAATGTTATCAGGATTTATATACATCTCAAATGAGTGTGAATTGCAGTATATGGACAAAAGTGATATGTGTGTGAGTTATAATTTTAACAATTGTAATTTTCGATGTATTACTATTATGTATGTTCTTCTCATCTGGATCTCCAAATCATGTTTTACTCCACAAAACTAATTGTCGTTCAGAGTGTGTGTTTAATGCTTATGATTGTATTCTATACTATTACTCACAATAATGACCTGCTATGTTACTTTGATATTTCAATGTACTGCCGGTGCATGTGTGAACAAAGACAATACAGTTAAACCAAGTTAAATGGTAATGGATGATTATACAAATCTGGCAGATTTATTTCAGTTTGCAAATGTTGAGTATGATGATTTTATGACCATAAATTACATATCTAACCCAAACTATGACCAACACTTACATGAACTTAACACAACCAGCACAGACTTAAACTTTAGCTTCTTCAATTACATGAACTTAACACAACCAGCACATACTTAAACTTTAGCTCCTTCAATTACATGAACTTAACACAACCAGCACAGGCTTAAACTTTAGCTCCTTCAATTACATGAACTTAACACAACCAGCAGACTTAAACTTTAGCTCCTTCAATTACATGAACTTAACACAACCAGCAGACTTAAACTTTAGCTCCTTCAATTACAAAGACTATGGTGTTTGTGACTATGAAAAAGATATAGATCCTGATAAAAAAATTTATAATGACATTTTGGTGTCTTGTAAATATTACACAGAACAGCAATTCAATTCTGATGTCCAACTTAATAAAGAAGTGGGTATTTCAGTTATACACTTTAATGCTCGCAGTCTTAAGGGGAATTTTGACAAAATCATGGATTGCATACATGCCTTAAAGTGTTCCTTTGATATTATTGCCATAACCGAAACTTGGGCAGATCAAACAAATAGTACTTCAGATTATAATATGCCAGGTTATAATGTGTTTAACACTGTAAGAATTAACAAAAAAGATGGAGGTGTTGCCCTCTACATAAGACATATTCGAAAGTTAGTTAATCACAAATAAATTTGTTGTGCTTGTTAACATTCTTGAGTGTGTAACGGTAGAAATTAACCTTAAAAAAAAGTAATATGTTGATAAGTTGTGCATACAGAACACCAGGACAAAGATTATCAACATTTTATGACAGTTCTGAGCCAATTTTAATGACCGCAACAATAAAACAATGTTTGTATGTGGTGACTTCAACATAGATTTGTTGCAACATGAGTCACAAGGCAGTGTGAGATATTTTCTAGATTTAATGTATGGCATAGGATTGTATCCGCTAAACCTACCAGAATTACTACTACGACCCTCATTTATAATATTTTTACACCAGATATTGAACAACACTATGCTTGTGGACTACTCATAAATGATATAAGTGATCACCTTCCAATATTTGAAACGTGTAAAAATAATATAAAGAATAAAGATAACCAAAATAAACGCAACACAAGATGTATACATCAAATAAAAGAAGAAAATATTACCTTACTCAATTGTGAACTGGGTAAGTTCTCAAGGGAACATGTGCTGGCTAAGAATAATGTCAATGAAGCATATGATACTTTTATCTCTGATTTTACAAGTAGTTTTTTTTATAAATGTTGCCCTGTGAAAGAGGTCAATATAAATACTATCCAGTATGAACCAAAGAAACCATGGCTAACAAGTAATCTAGTAAATGCTTGCTACACAAAAATAACTTGTATCGGTTATTCCTAAAACACAGAACAGTTACTACAGAAAACAGATATACATTATATAAAAACAAACTGATAGCTGTTCTGAGGTGTGCTAAAAATAAATATTACTGTGCATTATTGTTGGAGCAATATTGCAGGTACATGGAGGATATTATGAACAATCATGGGTAAAGTGCAGAAGAAACATGAATACCCCGAACATGTTATCAACAATGATAAATTCATTGGAACTAAAGAAAATATTGCCAGCATGTTTAACGAATTCTTTACAAATGTAGGTCCAGACCTTGCTAAAAACATTACAACTAGAAGTTCATAAGGTTGTTGAAATCTGCAAAAAACAAAAGCTCAACTGATGCAGATGGTCTTAATATGAATATTGTCAAACGTGTAATTACCACAATTATTAAACCACTGACCCATGGTTTTAATATATCTTTTAAAACTGGGGTTTTCCCAGACAAACTGAAAATTGCTAAAATAATCCCCATATTTAAGGCTGGAAACAAAGAAAACTGCACAAACTATAGACGAATCTCATTACTGCCACTATTTTCTAAAATATTAGAGAAACTCTTTAATACTCGACTAAGTGCATTTGTTGACAAATATTAGGTCATTAATCCAAGTCAATATGGATTTTGTGAAAATATGTCCACCTCCTATGCTCTAACTGAGTTGGTTAATGAAATAACTGCATCTCTAGATAGCAAAATGCATAAATGGGTGTTTTCATTGACTTAAAAAAGCTTTTGATACAGTTGATCATAAATTGCTTTGTGAAAAAATTCAGTTGTATGGTATCAGAGGTGTGGCACATAATTGGATAAGAAGTTATTTTTCAAATAGATCACAGTTTGTCTGTTTTGATGGATTCCATTCTAACTTGTTAAATATATCATATGGTGTCCCGCAAAGTTCAATATTAGGACCTAAACTTTTTATATTGTATGTGAATGATTTATGTAACGTTTCTAAACTCGTAAAATATATCTTGTTTGCTAATGATACTATAATTTGTTTTGTGCAAACAAAAATATCAATCAACTTATTACAACAGTATCATCTGTTCTGGACAAAATGTGTACTTGGTTTGCTGTAAACAAGTTGTCCCTGAATGTTTTGAAAACATATTACATGTTATGTGGTAATAATACTCTGAGTGCTAATATTGACATAACAATCAGTGGTGTAAACATTGATAGAGTACGGGTTGTCCAAGTTTCTTGGTGTATTAATCGATGAGAAGCTGAATTGGAAAGACCATATAGCATGTTTTAAATCTAAACTCTCAAAGAGTACAGCCATATGATATTGTATAAGTGTAGTCAGCTAGTACACATGTACATCCTATACTGCTCTATGTTTTTACCATATATTAATTACTGTTCTGAAATATGGGGAAACACTTATCCTACCAATATCAATGGTATTGTCATACCCAAAAAGAGAGCAATGAGACTGTTATATGGTGCAAATCATATTGACCACACAACCCCTCTATTCTACAGGTCACATGCATTAAACTTTTTAGACCTGGTAAAATTCAAAACAGCTGTTTTTATGTTTAAAGCATACAAGTGCAATTTGCCAGTTAACATACAACACTTTGTGAAAAGTGTGTCCGTGCATGTGGGCCATATCCAGCAAGCACGAATGGGTAACGAGGAAGTGGGCGTGGTCATATTCAATATGACGAAGTTGTACGCCACTACAGCGTTCACATTAGGAAGCAAACTCCCTGTAAAATAACGGGAAACGAATACAAGAATCGCCTCAACGACCTGCCAAAGCTTGAGCCGGGGCCGCCACCGGCGACGTTTAGACGTGGATCAATACTTGTTTCCTGTTAAAAACGTTCTATCGTTGCGTCCGCCAACGTTCCGAATAAAACAGGTGATGTCTATGACACATCACTGGTGGTCCGTTCAGTGACTTGACCGTCTTTGATGAGCTGTTTCGATGCAAGTTTATTTGACATACACATGTGTCGCGGCTAGCTGCATAAGTGGCTACAATAGCTATTGATTTAAAACCTAAACACTGGATGTGCTTGAATTGTGCTTCACACCAACGGCAACGGCTGGTGTGCACAGAAACTACGACCCTATTGACGGCTAGATCAGAATCGGGTAAACAACGTTATCGTGCAAGTTACGATGCAGCGAAATGCCTGACACACTGCATAGCACGGATACGTGAACACGGATAATTGAACATAATGAACATAATGGGCTGGCCAGTAGGACCGTACCGCACACACAGCGACGCCGGCCGCACGAATCATGGCGTTGCATGTGTCTCAAACGGAGAGCAACCGGCTTCGGTGACCGAGGCAAGATTCACTCACGACATCACAGATGGACTGCCCTATCGGTGCCACCTCAGTTAGGCCTGTTCCCTGTCCCCTTACCTCTCAAGTGGATGTTTCAACGGATAGTGTTTCGCCCATAAGACGGGCGATTGGAGCCGCAACAGTGTACTACGACAGTTATCAGAGCATGAAGAGAGCGACAGGTAACAACAATACGAACACTGGCGCCACCCAGGGAATAGATGACAAGCCGGACAGTGGTGCCACCGTCCGTGAAATGACTACATCGATCAACGACAATTTGGGACAT
>SDWI01000535.1:178800-221460 GCA_009193005.1 Lamellibrachia luymesi
CACACACACACACACACACACACACACAATCAAAGTTTATAATTGCATTTGCTATGGAATTAAGGCTGGCTGGCTGGCTGGCTGGCTGGCTGGCTGGTAGTAGTGTAATACTTGGCTTGGGTTGCCCATTTCCAATAGGTTGTGTGGACACAACGAGCGACGTTCAACAGTGAGAGAATACTTGACTTTTACACGAAATATGCCAAAGTCAACACCGATGTGTCAACGCTGTGAGACAGCTGGCAAGTCGTCTTCTAAGTGCACTTGCAGGTCACGCATTGGACGAACAGGTCAGCGGTGGACGGGTCATCGGTGGCACGCACTTCGTGGTTCTTCCAAACAGTAACTAGGTAGGTATCCCTGGTAGGCGATAGACATGTCAGGACGACTTCTCGCAGAAACACCGACACGAAGCTGCGAGACGATAACGTTAATTGTATTGATGCGAGTGCAACAGTTTAGTAATGACGTCCTCAACAGGCTTTGAGAGGCAGCAATGTTTCCATTCCAGCAATGATAAATATGTGTGCTTAAAGTTAATGTTGCCTCGGCTCATTACGCAAAAACTCTAACGTATGTTATATCGCCTATGAACTATTATCTCGTAATGCAAAGGTGTTAACTAGTTTTGATTACATCATCGGACAAACTATTCAATTATTCTAGAGAGGGCAAAAAGTGTCTCCACCTGTACATAATATAACTTAAATACATAATATAACATAAGGTTATCAACACATTTACAAGTTACCCGACCAACGATTACAATAATTTTTTAGCAGTGCGCACTCTTCTATTAAGACTATATTATTAATATTACCAATATATTATTAATATTACCAATATGTGATTAATATTACCAAAACCATTGACATGATATGTGAAGTGAACGCGGGTGAACTAAATTGTTTATCAAATCGAACACATTCCTATAATCGTGATATTATGATCTGGACCATGCACAATGTTCTAAGACGTGAATAAGGTAACTACCATTGCATAAGCTGAGTTTCACTATTGTGGAAACGTTTTGTGCAGATAGTGTGATTTGATTGTCATACATATAAACCCGTTGTAAGTCCGTGTGTATACTGTCTTAGTGTTATGATACAGACCATCCTTTATGACAGTGTAATTTGATTGTCATACATATAAACCCGTTGTAAGTCCGTGTGTACACTGTCTTAGTATTATGATACAGACCAACCTTTATGACAGTGTAATTTGATTGTCATACATATAAACCCGTTGTAAGTCCGTGTGTACAGTCTTAGGATTATGATACAGACCATCCTTCATGACAGTGTAATTTGAGTGTCAAACATATAAACCCGTTGTAAGTTCGTATGTACATAGTCTTAGTATTATGATACAGACCATCCTTCATCACAGTGTCCTAGTTCTATTAAAATGAAATACTTTAAGGTTGCATTGGTACTGAACACGACATATTTTTTGCCCATACGGTAATAAAAATGATGAACCGTTTACAGTGCTCGAGTATGAATATTGCAATTCTCTTACAGAAGTGGACGGCAGTGAAGATGCGCAAATACAAAGATACTGTTCTGATCGCAGCGACACTCGTGATGCTGTTGTCGGGCCACGTTATCGAAGGCATTGTGTTTATAACTCATAGTATTGAGCTACTCCGCTGCCAGATCAGGTGCTACGACTTAAACGAAACCTGTATGAAGCCTTCAATCTTGATAAGCTCAGAGACACAAGAGTCAATGTGCAAAACCATCTGGAAGAGTTGTAGAAGAAAGTGTCAACGCAACTTCTAGGACGGAATCAACTGCATCAATTGGCCAATGTCTGCATCGTAAATCGCAGTTTCGTAATGTTCGTTACAACGATGAAACAGAAGTTGTACGACGTGTTATTTTGTCCATGGCGTCTGTATTTCCGTCTGCTCGGTAGCACTATATATAGCCACAGTGTCACAATGGATGCTAATATGTGAGTAACGTTCTTCAACTCAAGTACACAGAAGAGTAACTTTGAGGTCTGCTGATTAGTTTCTACTGAATGATTGTGGTATGGTCAAAACCAACAAAAAAATGTCAAACAGCGGTGGCCATGTCTGTTAGTTTGACCGACCTAGTTAATAGGCAATAGATCTGACAATTGCATATCTTATTCTACGACAATGCGTGACGGATCCAATCCGAAACTACTTATCACAATGTCGTGTCAACGAAGTACACGTCATACCAACAATAACAATTTATTGTCTTGCCGAGCGCAAGAACAATCGCGTATCTATGCCAAGACGTGCTCGATTGTGCTGACGTTCAAACTTCAAATCGGCAAATTTTTTTAACATTCCGATATTTGTTAGTACCAATAAACGTCATTGATAATACAGTGTATTCTTTTCTTTATTAAACAATAATTGTGTATACGTCCCAGAAATAGTAAACAAATACAATTCCCCCCGTGGGATTACGACAAAATCTAGCCCAAAAGACAGAATCAGCGTAGCTAGGCAGTACCAGTATATGTCAATGCTAGCCAAGTGTAAACTGCGTGATGTCATACATAGGGAAATAATAAAAACTGATTACCGGTATCGCATATATCAAAATGAACCGAATGTGTAAAATTGCCGTGGTGAAAATACTTTTGATAGTCACGTTTATAATAAGTGATTATGGTGGTGTGAATGTCTGTGGTATCAATCAGTGTTAAACATGTGGCAAGTTCCACCCACCATACTTTGGTTGAATTATCTCCCCTACTTCTTTATATTTAAATGAATGCATCTTTATCCACACAAACATAACTGAAGTAGTGATGTCATCGCTACATTACATAACTATACAATTGTCTAAAAATATTTCGATATAGCAAAGCCAATATTTAGTTTTAAGTTCTTTAAGAATATCTCTATCCGGAGACAGGAGACTCTCTCTCTCCCTCCTACCCTCACCCCCCCCCCTCTCTCTCGAGTTTTCCACATCGATGACGAGATAAGCAAGGCAAATACGGCCTTCGGCAGACTTCGCGCAACAGTCTAGATACGAAGAGGAGCAAGCATGCGGATACACATGAAAGTCTACAAAGCAATCGTCATGGCAACACTTGTCATGTCTGCATAAGATCATCCCGGGCGAGGATTGGACTCACCAGCCATTTACGAAAACATCGAAATCAAGACGATAACAATCCTGGATGATGATCAATAAGGTTGAACGAAGTGATACGGTGATGCCTACATATCTTTGTGTAGTATAAATCAATATTTCATCATACCTTTGTCAAAGTTTCTCCCCTTACTGAGTTATAAGTCAATATAACACAGTAAAGTCAATACTTAGCCTAAGTGCTCCTTGCATTGATCACTTGTGCGTGTTTAGCACACGGCATACATCATACCGTAGTTGCTGTCACCTCTAACCAGAAACAACATTAACGCGACAAGGTAGGAAGGTGGGCTTATAAGCAATGTCATAGATCGCCACTGACCGATTTGTCATTGCGATTGTTCACACACACACACACACACACACACACACACACACACACACACACACACACACACACACACACACACACACACACACACACACACACACACCACACACAAGCGCGCGCGCGCGCACACACTTGCGTAGGTTAATGGGAATGGGAAAAAATATATGCAACGAGGCGACTTGCAACAATGTCCTATTTTATGTTGTCAGTTTTATATCTTCTCCGAAGTATCGGTTGTGGTTAACAGGTTCCAGAGTTTGCGTGTTTCCAAAGACCTAGGTGGGCTTATAAGCAATGTCATACATCGCCACTGACCATTTTGTTATTGCGATTGTTGACACACACTCACACACACACGCACGAACAAACACACGACTGATGAATCACTTAGCAAAGGTAATCACTGGGCGTGCGAGCGTGCGTGCGTGCTTGCATGTGGGCATGCTTGTGTGCATGCGGCCATCCATCAAGTACGGTACGCTCAGGGGTGGGTAAGCGTTACGGAGCGTTACATGGAGGTTGGGGTCTCTTGGCGATCGTTACATAAGTTTTTCTTGCTCGTCTAGCTGTCGATATCAGACTGATAGCGTTGATTGCTAAACTAGGTTTGTGGTATATTTCAACTGAATTCGAACGGGAAAGGAATGTGGACTCTAGCATGCGTCAGTTAAGTCTGTAATGGCGCGCGAAAAGTCTGCGAAACTTGGTGAAAAATATATTATTGCATAATAGGTTGTAGGGGGTCTTTCTCAAAACGAACGTAGTTTTAGGGGGCGTGTACAGGCCAACGATACGAAGCTTGACAAGGGGTGGGGGTCTCAAAAATAGCGCAACTGGTAGCCTCTAACAGACGGTGACTAGACCCTATGCTAAGTCTCGATTGTTTGCAAACAGCAAGATCATCAGGCAATTCGATAGACTAATGTTTTGAGAACTACTTTCTAGAGACAGTTACTCCGACGCATTAAGTGTTGTTGGATTATTATTTTCTGTTAAGGTATTACGATTTGCAAGGGATATAAAAGAAGACGATTTATTTTCTAGTTGTGTTTAGACATTGTTTACTTCAATGGGTAAATAGCCCATTGTTGTACGTGTAATTTACAACAAAGCATTATGCTGGTGTGTCTAATTTAAGATCAAATATTAATATATTAACTCTAAGGCGCAGCTTTTTGACGACGACGACAAACGTACCACCTGCAGACACGACCTATTACAGCGCGTCTTCTTGCATTACAGAGGCAAACAAAGATGGCGGCAGACGCACATCCGGTCGTAGTCTCGTTGACCCTCGCGCTGCTGTTGACGGCAAACGCGGTCGAAAGCAGCGTCTTCCTGACTCACGCCGTCGATTTGTTCGCTTGCAACATGCTTTGCACTGTGCAATACCTAACTTGCAAAGCTCCGCTGAAGGAAACGATGGCATTCGACCCACAGATGGCGCTGTGCGATGATGCCAACAAAAATTGCCAAGTAAACTGTTTGAAGAACTTTTAAGATGCGTAGACTGGCTGACACATCGCGTTGGGGTCGCTGCTATTGTTACGAGGTCTATTTTTGAAGGTGTGTTGAACGTTAAGGGGCAACGCTGATGTACTACAAATTTTGTTTGCGAGTCAACGAGACGTTCCTCGCGTCATGTTTGTACAACTGGAATAATTGCCTCCATTCATAACGATAACAACCAATCATATTCTGGACCTTTAAGGATATCAATGAAGTAAAAGAACAAGGTAACGGTGTTCACCACGAACACGTTGTTCACATCGATAACACAAAACACCCGGACGCGCACGCACGCACGCACACCTACCTCCCTCACAAGAAAATACGCCAATACACAACTAACATGTTTTTATTTGTGCGACTGGGGCAAAACGTCTAAGGATAAGTGATATAAATAAATACATACTACAATGCATCGGTCATTGTTTGGTGTACTGATACTGTCAATTCCGTGTTATGTAACAAAAATACGCCAGTGCAGCAGTCGATAGTATTCGTGTGGGTAGTTAAAACATCTTCTCTGCGGTACAACTTACCCTTTCTCAAATTCACATATCTTAAACATAAGACCTTTTTTCTAAAATAAATAATAAAATCTTCACCCGCAGCCTCTTGTATCTTCAGATACAGATGTATACAGTGTAATTGTGATCAAAACTGCACTTCAGATAAAACATTATATACAGAGTGTAACTACGGTAGACTGCAATCACAATGACTGGTAAAACAGGGAAGAATACCCAACATTACTCATTTTTACCCCCAATAAAATTGGCTTCGCACAGGAATTACATTAAATATTAAATACGATACTGAGAATAAATAACGTGTACCCTGGTAATAGCATGGTTATACCAGCATCACTGACAATCTCTACAGTCGTGGGCTGCTTCTATGTTCTTCTTAGTCAATCCGTGCAGTGCACTGACCATTGAAATGGTGATTTGGAACTTAATAACCAACTACTACAGTGGTGTGGTCCGCGGGATGGTGGGCCTTAGTGGCTTTAGAAGCCCCCCATGGGTGGGTCTCAAGGAAAAAAGTTTGGGAACCCCTAAACTACTAGATTCAAGAAAAACTCAATGTGCAACAGGTTATGATTATTTACAAACAACAGTGTATGTTCACACAAACTATGCAAACGTAACTACAACACTTCATAAAAATCATCTCTATTTGGCACGTTGCAGCCGTCGCACATAAATTGACCCTTTCAACTGTTCTATGGTCCTTTATGATGTCACTCTATCAATGGTCCTCTCTTGTTCAGAACCTGGTTCAGGATTTTCTGCAACAAGAACATTATTATCATGTAAAATCACAGGCAAAATTTACCACCAATCACGCCATGATTTGATGGTGCATATTCAAATGTCTTTTGAAACACCATTAAAAAGGTTAATAAAATGAGCATTAGTGAAAAAGATCAAGAATAAATACGTATATACATAAATAATTAACATAATAATGTGGCCCTAGGAAAGTACATGAAATTATTAGAATTAGAAAATGCATATGAAAATGGTGTCGAGGTTAGAGCATTATTAAACCGAATGATGAATAACTACCTGTGTATAATTCATAAACCAGATAAAAACATTGATAGTGGTGAAATGCCAAGCAATATTCTGCTTGGAACAGAGATATAAGCAAGTTTGTAGAGTGACACAAACACAGAGCACGCACGCACACACACACACCTGCTTGTAAAGCTGTGCACGCAGTCGGTTCGTCTTGTAGGATTCCTGTCTTTTCTTCTCCTGTACCTGAGCTGTCACCTCAGACACCTTCGTATAGACCCTGGAGCAAACGACATCCAACACGTCAGCCTTCAAGTTCGTGGCAACATAATGCCAGGTCTGTGACACTTTCAACTTCACACACAGTGATAAGTTACATTTTTTTAAGCTAGGAACCAAATTAATAATAATAATAATATATTTTATTTGATATAGCACTAGATCCAATTTTAAATTGTTCGTGGCGCTTTACAAGACAAATAGTTATAAAATTAAGCATCTTCTATTATAAAAAATACCGGGTCAACCCATAGCACTGCAGACAGAAAATCAAACTAGGATCTAGCAAAATTATCTTCATATTTGTATCACAAAATATTTCGTTGGTATGGCTTGTTATAACAGATAATATGGAATAAGTGTGGTTGTGAATGTGTCACAGTTAAAACGTACTGTTTAATAAATATATAAAAAAAAAATTATATATTCCATTTGCATCCACCCACACAAAGAGAATTACTACAATATACCTGCAATATGAGTACTTTCAATACCAGTACTTTGATTCATGCTGGCAGTGGCCATGTGGACTATTTTTTATTCTTACTACATACATTTAAAAATCTAAAATATAACCAATATAATATATATAATATAACCAATATAATACAATACATTGTGGGGTAATACGGGCATCGCTAAGGCGAACCAAAACAGAAGGAAATTACCTATGTTGTGAACACAAACTAACTGACGTTGGCTCGCCACTGATGGGTATCCTGACAAGTACCGATGACGAGTCAACAAGCATCATCATAAACAAACCTGCTGGTTCTTTTCTTCATCTCGTGTCTGGTGAGGCTTCTCCTCTTTGGCTTGAAGAGATGTTCTACAGACAGACGGACAACGTATCACCCCGGAATACAAGAAACAATGAATGTTCTACAAGCATAATCACTGTAGATATATTACTTTCTTTAACCAGTACTGTCAGCATTTTCCATGTTTCATTCAAGGGAACTTAGAACACGTTTCCTTCCCAGTGTATACACCATATTCTCAACTGACCACGGACACAAATTTGCTTGAAGCATAGGCAAGCAGCAAACAACAAAATGAGAATTTCTGTACAGTTTGTCCTTGTCAATTCTAGTTTACCTTCGTAATGAGTTAATCAAACATAATCTAACAAATAAATAAATACACAAACCCACGGGAATGTTTTTATTTTAAATGCTTAATAATCTAAAAAGTGAGTTAGTAGATTAACTAAAGATTACATCTATAGGTAAGAAAAGAACTGGTGTGGCTGCCAACATCCCATATACATAGAATTGCTGGGGATGTCTTAGTCTAGGCTACTATATCCTGAAGGAATTCAGTCCTGGGTGGATCTCACTCTCCATGACTGTTGATGAAATGATTTTTGCTAAACAAATTTAAAACTGTTGTCATTAATCATATCTCCGACTGTTTTTAATGCTTTATGAAATGTGACACCATTCCATTGAAACAGCCATGTATTTTTTAAAACACAATTAAAATCTTCTCAATCAAACTGAGTCTGGATAAACATCTTTCAATCTGATATTTATACTGACTAATAGGTTTACTGTACATCTGTAACTATTGTCTACTGTAAATATTGACTAAGTTTACTGTAACTATTGTGTACTGTAACTATCATCTACTGTAACTGTTGACTACTACGTTTACTGTAAATATTATCTACTGTAACTATACTGTATGTCTACTAAGTTTACTGTAACTATATTTACAGTATGGTTACTGTTTCATAGGCAACATTCTCACATATTGTTGCATTTAATGTTGGCAACATCTCTAAAGAAAGATCCAGGTAAAGGTGTATAAAACTTCAATCAGGATCATCAGGGAATTTCTGATCTACATGAAAATATCTGGTTTTCCCAGTTGGGAAATGTTCTGCCGGGAATTGGGGGGGGAAGACGTCTCGAGGGGATGTCGACGGTGTCATACCTGTGTAACAAGAGATACTCGGCTACTGCAAAATAAGTGGACATGATGCCTGTTTTTTTATTTTATATGAGTTTCCAAATTTTTTATTATTATTACTAATTATTATTATTACTAAAATTAAAAAGTGCCACATATCTGGGACCAGCACATTATAGGCGCGTTCCTTGATAAATATACTTTCATTGTTTTGATTCATCAACAACACATTTGTCGAGGAATCAAGACAACAAAATTCCATTTTTATTTGTTAGAAGTTAGTCTAATAGACACACATCCAACCACCCAGTGCAGATCAAAATAGACTTCCATTGTTTTGACTGTTCAACAGTGATATGATCATATGTTGACCAAACACAAATGCATCTGAAGAAATATGAATTTCTGTAAAAACATATTTCAAGATTTTCACCCCATATCTGCTGTCAACGCATTGCCGACATTCCAAAGCAATACTGGGAAAATGATGCCCAGAAATGTTACGTTGATTAGCTGTCTCAGAAACAACTGTAAATCAACAACAAACACCCAACTCCAACAACCAGATGTGTTTAACAACTATCTACACATACACATGTGTTTAACAACTATCTACACATACACATGTGGGTCAGCAGCCTAACAAATCTCTACATTAGGGTTGTGACTGAACACAACACTGGCTGTAATAATAACCTAGGGTACAGGCAGACAAACGGACTCATGGGACAAAGTGCCATATACTAAAAACAAAAAATATTTAGGACACCATGAACCACTGTAGTTATGGCATTGCTAGCCACAGCATTTCAGGTAGGGGTGTTTCAACAAGGAAACATTTTAGAGATTTTTTGGCAGAACGACTTTGAAAAATTCGGAACAAGCAGTCTGGCTGTCTTCCTAAGATGTCACTGTATGTCATAAAAATAATACAAGCCAGAAAAGTTTTGGAAACGGCTCTCGTCCACTCGCAGCAAACGGGGCCAGCTGGTGTGGGTGGAACTGTGGTGAAGCCATCATGATGGATAAACTGTATCAATGTTTTCACTCTTTGGCTACAGAAAGAGACCGAGAGATCTGTTAGGTTGCATCATGCCACAGACGTATTCACTAGTGACAACTACCGCGTCCTCTGCCCCGGCGCATCAGACAGATACAGTCATCCAGAACTGAAAAACAACACAGGCCTGCGATGTGATCAAATAGAGAACAGGGCTGAAAGGATGCAGTAATTAATAATAATAATAAAACTTCTATCGAGCCTAAATATCATGAAACTGTGCTTGCAGGTGCAACAAACACAAATAATTAATGATGGTATTATGAACAGGTACATGCAAGTCACCACTTGAGTGAGGAATCGACGAGGATTCAGAGCAGAAATGCAATTTTTAGACAAACACCTTGACATTTTTGCGTAGGCAGTTTCAGACGATTTCAAGGCAGTTTGTTCCAGAATTTTGGTGTAAGGAGGTCAATAGGCCCCTGCGCACAGTCCACGTATTTAATTTTCAAGTTACAAAGTCAGTTCGTTTTGTATCATAAAATCATGGTATATATAGCATAAATAATAATATATATATTTTAACACAATGGCCACCTACATGTGTTTTAATGAACCACAATTAAACCATATAATTTCACTCTTCTCTGTTTTGAATATTGACCGTCCTGTCCAGCATATTTATAACCAGTTGTCGACAATTTCCAATACAAAGTTTATCAGGGCCAGGTGTGTTGGGGGATCCTGGGTCCACCCATAACATTTCACATTCTTGCCATTTAAACCTGATATTCAGATTGAAACATTAAAATACAATAATGGTGAATAAAAAATTTTTTTTTCAATAAAACACGTTTTAGCAATCAAGATGTTAGGTTGGATGCAGTTTATATACAATAACCTCAATATAACATTATAAAAGTAACTAGACTTTGTACTTTTAATGTAGTAATAGTACATTGAATGCTAATGGCAAAATAACGAAGTATGGAAGTATATGCATTTATGTATGTGATGTGTGCATAGGCACAAGTANGCCATTTAAACCTGATATTCAGACTGAAACATTAAAATACAATAACGGTGAATAAAAAAAAAAATTTCTCAATAAAACACGTTTTAGCAATCAAGATGTTAGGTTGGATGCAGTTTATATACAATAACCTCAATATAACATTATAAAAGTAACTAGACTTTGTACTTTTAATGTAGTAATAGTACATTGAATGCTAATGGCAAAATAACGAAGTATGGAAGTATATGCATTTATGTATGTGATGTGTGCATAGGCACAAGTATATGTGTCTGTGTTGTACAAACATTTTAATTTACGTGCAGGTGTATAATTTTTATATACAGACACATACACCAACTCACGTATACACACACACATGCATGGCATGTGTGCACAACAAAAAGTGAGCTGTCGAAACCTACCAGCGTAGGGGTCAGCAGTCTTGCGAGAGGATCGCGGGAGTCTCTCGTCCAACACGTTACCTCCGCACGCTGTGCCAAACAATCGCATGCGTTCGATGCGGTGCAGTTCCTGTACGTGACGTTCCTCCGCCTTCAGACCCATGTGACGCATGCGCTCGTGTGACCGCGAAATGAATCCCTGCATCTTCTGCGTGAATGCATCCTGGTGGCAAACGAGCGAAGTTATATGGTCAAATATTATGACCAGCTAAAGCAGTATCTCAAAACATCAACAGACAACAATACATGAACCCAAGGTCATTTAACATCAGACCTCATCCCACGTGAACTTAGAATTACATTGAGGCCAGTCACCCCTTCCAGTACAAAAAAAACCACAACTACAGAAACCACTATGTGGCTTAATGCACCAACCAGAGAATGAAAAGAACAAGCACCGTATTCAACCTAATAAGTGCACCAACCAGAGAATGAAAAGGACAAGTACCGTATTCAACCTAATAAGTGCACCAACCAGAGAATGAAAAGGACAAGTACCATATTCAACCTAATAAGCGCACAGTATGCTTGACAAAAAATTGGGCCATGAAAAAATTTCAAATAATCTGTTCTTATAAGCGTACACCAAAATGTGTTTCTCTAGACAATAAGGTAACTGTTTAACACTAGTGGTGTCATTTGGTGACTAGTGTAGAACAACTGAAAAGTGGTGCCAATTGTATAACACCAGATGGCGACACTTCAATTATTCCACACTAGTCAAATTACTATAATTATGGATCCTGCCGATTAAAAAAGGGTGTACGCTTAATAGGTAGAATATGGTAAGTGTAAATTACAATAATTATGGATCCTGCTATTTAAAAAGGGGGTATGCTTAATAGGTAGAATACGGTAAGTGTCCAGCTTCGTATTCGCCAGTTGCCACTTCAGTTGTTATAATGTAACACTGCTTGCCTGAGCTCAAAGTCAACAGCCTTATGTACAGTATCAGTGAAAGTGTAATGAAACAGCTGCTTATTGAAAGCCATTTTGTTTAGTATCAAACATCAATGTTCTGAGCAAATTATTATTATTTGAAACAATCCATGTCCTCAAATGATGTGAAAACCATAGTATGAAATGAAGGGTAAATTACATTATGAAATCACTGGTTAAGCCAAAATGATGCGTGCAAAATATTAACCCCCAACCTGCACATTCCAGGTTTGTCAGCACGTTGTCGGAAACCCACATGCAGCTTGGCGTTACCATGTAACTAAATGTTTCTTAGGGAAACTATTTCTAGTGTCACACCTGAAGTGTAGACGCCTTCTCTGGTTTCTCAATTGTCCACTGATTGAATGGGGCAAAAACCTCTTCCTTCTTCCCACTCACGCTTCTGTCGATATCCCCCAATTCCCCACTGGGATCAGAGCGATGGGGCGGCCATGCATCCTTGGGAACGTTCTCCTGGAACTCCCTTAGAGGCTCCCGCTGCTTCCAAGGTTTTTCTCCTTTCTTTACAGGAACGAACCATGAGAAGCCTCCTAGAGAGAAACAGACTAAACATTGGTACTCGTAGCAATGGTGAAATAAATTATTATTTCTTCTGTAAATTGAGAAATGATTTTATTGACGATTATTAAAAATATGCTGTCTTAATAAGTTCTAAAATGGATACACTTTGAGGTCAAGGAAGTAATCAAAAATGCACATGTAAACACGCACACACACGCTCATGCACGCATACACACACACACACACACACACACACACACATACACGCACATCCAGTCACACACAAACACACCCATGCAATGCATAAATGCATGCATGCATGCACGCACGCACGCACGCATGCACACACACACATACACACACCCTATAAATTGTGTGTGTGTGCATGCACGTGTGTTCGCGTGTGCAAAAGCATGTTTAACTATATAAAATGCATAAACAAAGATGGTGATAAACTTTTGATTAAAAAAACAAATATTCACAATACAAAAATAACCAAATTACAGTATGATCACACATTTTTTAATCAAATTTAAAGTGAAACAAAACTCATGCTTTTGGGCCTATGTGTTACTAAAACATAACCATTTGCAACTACAATTAAGAATATCACATCAGTGGTTTACACCCCTGTACTAGGAAAACCTTGTCGAACACACAGCTCTTAATTTCATCTTGAAAATTTGCATTGATGCGTCTCATTGGAAGTTGATTTATTAGAACTGCAAGGTACTTTTTTGTTGTCCAATAAACATGTCCGCCACCAGGATAACAGAGATTTGATCAGAATCTCCCACTTTTAGAACAAATTCTTAATAAACCACAGGCATGCTAGTCTTGATTGTAGTTGCAAATGGTTAGTCTTCATTAACTCTTTTGCATTTGTGCATAGCCCCAAAACATGACTTTTGTTTCACTTTAACCAAAAATGATACAATACGATATTTTACCTGGATGTGCTGTGACTGCGTTGCTGTCATCCACGGCCGCTGCCAGTAACTTTGCCTTCTCTAGGGTCAGCTGCATCTTCCCATAGGGAGGAGGCCGGACGTATGACTGGAGAAGCTGTCGACCCTCCTCATTCTCTCCCTTTTCCCGTCCATTCTGCCCAGTGGGAGATGTTGGCCGGGAAGTCTGGATTGCCTCCGAAACCATAACAACATCTCCTACAGACCTTGTTCGTCGCACAGCTGGACTTACGACCATCGGACTTGGGAAAGTGGCTCCGAAATCCCGCTTTGAAGGCTGACCCGATGTCCCGGTTTGTCTCTTCCCGCCAGTGTGCTGGCGGGGTTGGTTCTCAGCGTCTTCTGACCTCCTCGAGGGAGAGCGAATAGTCGACCTCTTGGAGCGTAATCGGGGATGTCTTTCGCTCAGTCTTTGACTTCATGCAGTGACATATGCAAACAACTTCGGTGCTCATGTTGCTGTCTTCCTCCACCAGGGTGCTATTTCCACCATCGTCCGACAGCTGCACCGATGTTGTTATCGTGGTGATGTCCGATGCTGTATCCAGCGACTCCGTGGCTCCAGTAGATGGCGTGTCAGAGCTTCCACCTCGGCGTTGCTGGGCTTTCTCCGCAAGCAAACGCTCGAGTTTATGGATCTTCTCACGGCGTCGTTTCTCCCGCTGCAACTCTCTCCGATACATCTCCTTCTGCCGCCAGATCTTCTGCTGCAATCGCAGTAGTCTCGGGTCGTCTGGTAGGTGGCGCTTTGATGTCCGTGTCACCACGAGATGCTGACCATCATTTTCCATGTCGCTGGTGGTCGACAGTGCAGCGGTGGTCGTTGTGAAGTCGGAACTCAGAGAATCAAGAGTGGTGTCTTCTGGGATGGATAATAAGGTCTCGTCCTTTATCAACCAGGCTGTTTTCTTGGTTTTTCCCTCGACACCATTCGCTGGTACAATGCTCCCTCCGTGATTCGGCTGATTACCAGCATTCCCTTGTCGGGCACTTCCCGCAGGCCTGTTCTTTTCCTTCCTTCCTTTGTCTTCTCCCTGGGAGTTCCAGTTTGAACCAAGTCGTCCTCTATTTTCTACCTGACGATTTTGTGTCTCCACAGTGGTATTGTTCTGGCTTTTGTTCGCATCGTGACTTTGCAAGTTTCTCTCGTGATTTTGTGTGTTCCTCTCATGACTTTGCCTGTTCCCATTGTGACTTTGTATGTTCCTCGCGTTATTTTGTGTATTCTCTGACACAGGTGTCTTTGAACCTGAATCCCGATACTTGGTTATCTCTCTGGCATCCGCATCTCCCTTTTGCTCAAAGGCGTGTCTCGCCTCATTGGTATACCCATTCCTGATGACGGCACGATCAGGCGTTTTTTTAAACGAAGCATATGAAGGTTTCGACATTTCATCAACAGTGACATTCGCCTGCGCGCGTCTTTCCTGGATGTCACCCGTGTGTCTCTGTCCACTTGTCCCTTCTGTCTGCTTGTCACCTCCTGCAGTGGTGCCAACTGGGGAAGAACGTCGGAACTCGCGTGCAGGAATGTCAATCCGGAGGGGCGAACTTGCAGTGCTGGCACCACCTTGTGCGCGCACCTGAGATTGGAGAATGTCAATTATGCGCGATGTGTCCGAATTGCTGGTTGAGCGCAACGTGTCCAAAGTTATCTCAATCTCCTGGAACCTACGCCACAACTCGTTGATGCCAAGTGGCAGAGACCGATCGTGTCGGGGGTTAAAGGTCACAGCAGGTTCACGGGTCAAAGTCGAGTTGTGGTTCATGCTTCGTTCATGAGCCTTGTCAGGAGGCGGGTCATGTCGCTGAATAGGGTCATGTATAAAGGTTGGGTCACGTGCTGAAGTTGTGTCACGTGTCGAGATTGGGTCACGTGTCAATGGCGTGTCATGTGTTGAGATGACATCATATCTTGTGTCATGTCGGGGCTCTGTCGTGAGAAGTCTAGCATGGCTATTCTCCTTTGCTGAGTCTGGCATTTGTTCATGGACACTCGTGTTGAATGAACGGCTTTGTCTGGCAGCATCACCAATGGTGAGATATGCAGTACGGTGGGATTGCCTGGAAAACTCCTCCTCTGATTCTTTTGACCGTTCAGGCACCGATCCGTCCCGTCCGTTCCAATCACTCCGTCTCTTATCCGATTGATCCCTCGGTGGCGACACCTGCATGCGACTCATTACATCTGCATGCTGCTCATAGATGGCAGCTCTGTGCCTGTTTGTAACATCCGTGGATTTCGACTTAAGTGCATTGTTAACTTCATCGGCTTTGTACCGAGGACTCGTGTCAAGGTCGCCAGCGCCCAATAACCGTGACCTCTCACCGATGATCCGGGTACCCGGCAGGGTCCTCTCTGCACCGCGTTGCTCCGACAAGTACCGATTCGATGCCTTCCGCGTGTGACCTTGACCTTCGTCCAGCATCCCGATAGAACCAGTCGACCATGGACGCTCCGGTCTGTTTGTGGCATATCTGTTTCTCTCTGCAGACACCACATGACTCTGGAACCTGGTGGACAGATACGGGCTGCGCTGATGGTCATCCAATTCAGCTTGACCAGCGGGCAAGGAAGATCTAACTGATGCTAACTGGCCAGTACTGCCTCTGAAGCGGTGGGGAGAAGAAACCTTCATGTTGTCTCCCCCTGCTCCCTGAATGCGGGGAGTGTGATCGGTCGCCTTCCGACCGTCATCTTCAATCTGTCAGCAAGATTGTTTTATAAGTAACAAAAACATAAACAAAACAACTAAATATGTACAACTGGATTTTAGGACTATTCCAGATTATTATTATTGTGGGTCGTGGCTGAAAAGTGCCTCCCATAATATTTATTTCCAGTATATCCCTGACAGAAAATCGTGGGAAAGATAATACAGGTGACTAAAATGTTAAAGTGGAAAGTGAATAAACTGACCACCAAAACGAAACACTGTACACGTAAGTTATTTGATAAATGTTACAAGACAACTATGGCAAGTGACACAAGGTGAATGTTATTAGTAGAATCACAAAAGAAAGTTCTCAAAGTTCCACATTTATGGCAGACTTAGACACTCAGTCGCCTGTTAGGGCTTGGTAGGAATTGCATATTTTACATTAAGATGAATGGACGATGACAACTGCCAGTTCACTACCAATTTAATCACAGATTTGATATCACATAGTTTGCAAAGCTGACCTACACAGTCATATACAAATATTTTTAAACAGTTTAGTTGCTTGTTTGGTTTAGAAGAACCTTATCCTTTTGATGTTTCAGATCTCCCTGAAACTATACAAATGTTATGATATCAAAATACAATTTAATACGACACACCAATCATCATTTAGTACCATTTCAAAAAACAAATCAGCATTAAGAAATTACAATTAATGATTGTGTACGTTTTGTAATAACTACGTTGCTGCGACCTGACCTAATCTTCACATCTGTAAGAAAACCTAGACAGCTTCAACCATCAAGTTCTGATCTACTTTGTGTTCCAAGTTGAGACAAACATGTTTTGTTCCAATTGAGACAAACGATGGAACTAAGGCTTTCTCAGTTGCTGCACCAACTCTTTGGGATTCACTCCCAGTTGGTCTTAGGTCAGCCAGAAATATAATAACATTTTGCTGACATCTGAAGACTTATATAAATCTTTTTAACCTAACCTTTTTAATCCTTAGTATATTCACCCATTTGTTGACAATTTTAACATTGCATACCAATGTTTAGACAGGCGTTGTTTTTGGCAGGTCTTTGAGCTTGAATTCCGGAGGATTTTGATGCAACAGAAGTTGTCATATTGTATTGTAAAAACATTTAAAAACAAAAATAAAACAAAGTTATCAGGTCAAGGATTTTGTGGGGTTTTATTGCTGCTGTAGCCAACGTAGTTAACAAACCAGTAACAGCGGAGTTGCATGATTGGTCTAACAAGTGAAATAAGAACAATTAAAACTCAATCGCACCCACCTCATCAACTGGAAGAGGACTGAACTTATCACGGTCATTCGGAGTCTCTGAATAGCACCGTCTTGTTGAAACTTCCTTTGACCTTGTGTAACCTTGACTGTCACCGTAACATGGGTTCACTGAGTGACATCGCCGGTGATGCTCCGTGTGGTGGAGCGGGGAACTAGCATCATCTCTTTTCGATTCTCGCCACAACGCCTTCTCCTCAAACTGTTTCCTTACTGTACTCTCCACCAGGTGGCCATCACGGGGCGAGCTCGTAGCGGCACGGAATGAAGTGCCGTATTTCTGCGGTGTTGCAAACATTGTTGAATTAAGCAGATCATTTTGCTCATGACGCCCATCAGGGGGTGAAAGAGTGCGGCGATTGACATTTGCAGTGTCAGCGCCAGATGCGGCGCTACTGTTCTGTGCAGCGATTGATCCACTAGTGTCTGCCTCATTGTCATGGCGACGTGTCGCAAAACTGCCACTGTTTAGCCATTCACGGGTCTGATGGAATGACCGTTCTTTGTCTAAAGTGACCTCTGGTGGGTGCCGCAGCTGCTGCTTCTGTGCGATATCTGTGTCTCGCGATTCCTGAAGTAACATAGAAAATATGTTGATTAATTTTGTTCACCCCCTTTCCAACAAAGTATTGTTTATTTATATCTATATTTTACATGTTGCTAATGGTTGATTGTTATCTGGAAAAGGAGGGAGTTACGGAGGGAAGGAATGATAGATAGATAGATAGAGGGAGAGCTGAAGAGGCTGAGGGATCAGGGCATGTGACAGAGGGAATGAAAGTGAAAGCTAGAGGGAAGGGAAGAAAGAATTATGTTCATTCAAATATGTCCGTAACCTGGCTTATATGTCAAAATTTAACATAATTAATTCAGAATTTATATATACACACATGAACATCTCCACTGCATAATCATAATTTAACATAATTAAAATTTTACATAAATTAATTAAATTAATAAAATTAAGTAATTAAATTTAACATAATTAATTCAGAATTTATATATATACACATGAACATCTCCACTGCATAATCATAAATCAGTGCAAAAAAACAACTTCTTACAACTTTCTTTGAAACTAGTGGTTATTTATTCTAGTACCATCAGTGGAGATTTTTTTTATAAAGTTTAGAAAGACAAAGATATATTTTGCTTCAAATCCCCAAACCAAAGGTTATATTCTTTTGACAATTACCGTACACATCATTAGAAACTGCCACTAATATCATTCACTGCTGCAAAGATGGCTCATTCTTTCACTTACAAAGCTTTGCTCGGGGATTGTGCCGAGTCTCTGTCCGCCACTAGGTGGCGATAGTTCCCGATTCAGAGATGTCCGGTGGTGACTGTAGATGCCAGCTGCGTTCTGTGGGCTATCTTTTCGTGATCCAAGCACGTGTGATGGGAACAGCGGAGCTCTGGCATCGTCTGATCCTGTAGACATTAAACCAGTGGTACACAACTTTGTCTGTTCCTTGTTTAGAACAGCAGTGAGTACAGCAAATATTGTCAATATAAAATATATTTCCGATTACTGTTATTTGGCCTCACAGCAATGTCCAGTCAGTAGGATTACCGTGTCTGCAGCTGATCAAGAAAAAAACAAAAGACACCAGGGGTTCTCAAACTTGTTCAACTCAATGCCCTCCAAAATTTCTGGTTTTGTTTGACACGTAATTCTAAAATAAATTTACATGTGTGTGGCAGACTCCTTTCAACATAAAATGTGTTCGTCAAGAAAAGCTACTATTTTGTTAATGCTACATACTAAAATATGTTCCACTGATGTCAGTCTCATTACGTGACAATTCAGATGTAAACCTTTATATCCTATGCTTTGTTTAACTGCTTACAACAAGGATACACTATATATAAAATGACTATTTATTTAAATTATTGATGATTTTATTTCATAAACAGCAGTTACAGAACAAAATTACAGGTATTTGATTGATTGATTGATTGATTGACTAACTAACTACTGGGTTCCTCATTAGTTGCTACACATACATAGAGGGAGAATATTGTTATTCACATTAAAACATTAATATAGTATAAAAATTATATTAAAAATAATATTTTGTCGGCACCACTACAGTCTGTTGGCCAACTCTACTGTGGAATTACAAATGTGTAAGGGACCGTCCACAAATGCCGACGTTTATCTATTCGCACAAAGCTTACTAAAGGGGGATCAAAGCATGTGTATTGCTGTGAACTGTTATGGAACTACTAGTGTTTTAAGTAGCGTAACCGTTCACAGCAATACTGTAATACAGTCCGAAATTCACAACTTCATGGAAAACAATTGTCAGTATGACACCATGGAGCTTTAAGGTAGCTGGGGTGGCTATTATATACTTGTCTTGAATTGAGTAATTTCAGTAGAAGTTTTTAAGATAAATTAACAATTTCTTCAAAGAAATACTATATAATATTCCAGATTAATAAAATTTAGAGTTTTTCGTTTATTTGGTTATGTTACAAGATTTAAAAAAAATTGTAAATGTAAAAAAATAGCCACAAAATGCGAAATTATATCGTTCTGAAAAAATCCCCAAAGAAATAAATGACATACATATAAGTATGATAGTGTCACTGATAACTTTAAGGTAGATTTTGGTTAACATAAACAAATTATGTCTGCTACACCACCGTGAATGAATTAAGCAAAAGTTGAATGACATGATGATTTTCACTGGCATTTTACGTATTGTTGACAAAACATAATGGACATTTGTAATATTGACATGTCCCCTTAATTTTCCGCCACAATGGGCCTTGAATCTGTAATTGTAACTTCTTGTCGTCTATGATATCAGGTTATGCCAGCCATCTCACAAACACGTGGCAGGGCATGTTTACGATCATTTTGATTGGTCCGTTATCCATTTCCGTTATAGGTTCAAAGGCACAGCAAACTATGTTAGCGCTGATATTTGCTGGTTTAAGGACATGATTTAGTTAGGCAGATATAATACAGGCGTATAATGGAATCACAGTAACCGGACAACCGGGGAGGGGGACAGGGAGGGGGAGGGGGAATATGAGAATTAGTACACTTTGTACGAATAGGTAATTGTAGACAATTGTGAACGGCCCTTAGAATTAACTAATTAATTAATTAATCCAAGAGGGAAACATGCTGTAGTAGGGGTGGTAACAATAATCACCTGCGTGCGTGCTCTCCACTGTGGTTTCACTCATCGCCATGGAAATGCTGCCATCGTCAGCCCAACTCTCAACATAGTAGTACTCCTGACTGCCGACCGGCCTACAAGAATCATTTCAAATTAATTTTGTGAAAAACCAAACCTACCTAGTATCCACTGCAACATGCTAGCTCGTTTGTGCAACTTTTGTGTGTAGTTTCTGTGAAATCATCAGACAAACTATTAAATTACTTAATGCTTGTTCAAGCATTAAAGGAAGTGAAAACCGAAATGCTGAAAAATCACGATTTTCACGCTTGGTGAAATTTCGTAACTTTGTCATGTGATCAGCGAGAGGACTGAAGTCACACCCATGATCGGCATTGTGTTTACCATTTTGGATATCCACTATTTTGATCCTTACCAGATCTAATGATTGGAATAAATTCTTTTGATGACGAACAAAAATAGGCTTTTCTATTAAACAGACTAGGCACATTACTTAACCTAGTCACACACTACACATTTGGACATAAATGAACTAGATTTGCGATGAGCTGAATCATTTGAAGAAGCAGCTTTAACAAACAAGAGACAAGATACATTTATAGAGAGAGACAGAGAGAGACAGAGAAAGGTCAGTCAGGCAGGCAGGCAGTAATAATGTAAACCAACACATAGTTGGAGACACCCACCTGTACGGTCGTAGCATTGGCGAGGAACTCTTTGGCCGTCTCTCCAGCACTGACTGGCCACTGGTTGCAGCACTGGTCCTTTCCAATTCCCGCTCATATTCTCTCGCTCTAATGGCTGACCTAGGACGTGATGGACTTGTCGCGGTCTTCTCTGTCAGTGAGGTTGTGTCTGGCAGGATAGATGAATATCGACTGGCGCCCCCAGTAGCAGGTACGGGATTGTCTGAGAAGGTACTCTGGCCCCTGTGTGGAACAACAGAACAGTCACATGAGCATATGCTACGTATCATGTCTTCTGCATTCATTTATAACATCAGTGTATGATTAAACAATGCACTAATATCCCATAATGCACTGCTATGATGATATCCTGTAGTGACATCACTTCCTGTCATCTTTCTTTCTGTTTTGACTTTGTACTTTATCATGTGCATCTATATTTTAATGCATCACACAATATATGCACAACACCAAATTTAAAAACAGCTATTTGGAAATGTTTATTGATGAGATAAAATATAAAATGCGTTTTCTGAAAAATGAAACAGTTTATATATCACTTGCAACATAAAACCTCCCTTCTTTTGTACAAGCGTTGACTACCAAGGTTAATGAAGAGAGTGAAGTTGTTTTGTGAAAAATAAAGTAAATTAAAACCAAATAGACATAAATAAGGTAGAAAGAATGGAAACAAAATGTAGCATTTACATGATAAAACAAATCATGCAATGCATAGAAGTCAGTAAAAAAAAGAAGGGAAGATAAGGAGTATGTAATTAAAATGCTGACCTGAACGGGCTGTGTTGATGTGCACGTTCGATAGGTTCTTTCGCAAAACTGTGATCATCTGCCCTGCTGTTCACGTTCATCGCAGACATCCACTTCCTATCTGACCCCAGTTGTACATCTTCGTCTCGTAAGTGACCTTCACCCCCAGCCATCTTCTGTGACATGGATGGTGATGTGTCTTCAGGATGTCGCTGCATCGGTAACATCGATTCAACACCAGAACCAATCTTTGACAGCTGCGTCGAGAACAGACTGTGTGCAGTTCTAAACGCATTCAGCGGTGTGTAAGACAGTGGGGATATGTTGAAACTATTGGACATGGTACTCATACCGACAGCTCCCAATGGTGTCGCAGCAACAGCAGACACATGAGACTGGCTCAAAAGATCGCCGTCTGGTAACAATTCGGTGCTACGATCGCCAAGCGATTTATGCGAATCGAGTGACCGTTCATGCTGCTCTGCCTCTTGGAGGTACCTGTAGGCTTGGCGTGGCGGAGAACCTCTTTCTAGGATCTCTGCGACCAACCGCGACACGTCCTGCACCTGGTCATTTCCCATCAGACGGACCGAGTCGCCATCATTATCACTGCTGTACATGGATGAATCCCTCGCTGCATTGCTGTTATTGCGATCACGTACATATGCATCCTTGATGCTCATTCGCTCTCCAGTGGCGTTGTTATCGCCTGCAGATTGATGGCTTGAAACAGTTCCGGTTGAACGATTATCTGCGAATGCTGCTGTACCGTGCATGATGTCGAGAGCGACATCGACCGGAACCAAACCACTTGTCAACATCGGGTTGACATTAAACTTCTGCGGATTGTCGCAGGCTTCTGGTGCTGCCACCTGTTGTCCTGTTGGCACAGCATAACCATCCCCGTCTGTGTCTTTCTGAAACGTATACGTACTTGCCAGATTCGCCATTGTATGTCCCGTTTTTATGTTTTCCGACACCTGACTACTGATGCTACCGTGTCGACTTCGCAGTCCGTCCGCGCTTGTGATCGACGCAAGACTTGACTGGATTTCGTCCAGTTCTCGTTCCAAATTTGTGTAATCAATCACGCTGCTCTGACTAGATACGGAAGATGCATGGCCATGCTTCAGTGGCAGAGCGCGGCTATCTGGCCCAACCAGCAAAGTCTGTACTCGCTGACCCAGTGAATCGCTGCTCTGTACGCTTTGTGGTGACGGCTTCCTTGCACCGTCTCGGACGCCGTTTTGCACCACTAGTGCCACCTGCTTCAGCGATGCAGCTGCAGAGTTCGCAGATGATGAAGACCCTGTTGGAACGCTCATGCTGCGGGCCGGGTCATCAAATAAGTACAACTGTTGAACTGATGAGGTTATCTCTGTCTCTGTACCACTATTCAGTAGGTGGTGTACACGACGCGACAATGATGACGCGTCATCGCTGTCGCTTTGTGTCCCAATGGGTAGTCCCCAGTTCTTCTTCCCAGCCTTAGAACCACCCGCGCCTTCGTCGTCTGACAAAGTTCGACCGTACTTTGCGAGGATGCGTCGAACGTCTCTGTCAAGCGCATCCTCCGTGTCTGATGACGAACTGCCATGGGTGCTGCCATCTACCGAGCCATTTGCATTCTCTGTCACCACAACCACAGTGTGAGTGTTTGCAATATCTGAGATATGCGGCAAATCATTGTACGTGGTCGCAGAACTATCGCTGTACTGAGAGAATGTCCGTTCAGTTGCATACTTCTGATTCCCTCCATCTTGTTGTCTGCCGACATTCCCGGAAATGCTGTCATTATTTGCAGTTCCATGCTGAACGCCACTCTTCAGTATTGCGATGTATTCGTTCGCGATCCTCTCGACATCTTTGTCCATACTACACAAGGTGGCGTCACTGGTAGTGCTTGTTGTTTCCGGTGATCCAGCACCGTTCACTTTGTCTGGTAAGTTGAAGATGGCGTCTGTCACGAACTCAGGAGATCTGTTAAGCAGCGATCGTTCAGCTGCATCCCTCTGCATTTGTGGATCATCCTGAGCTACTCTGGTGAGTTTGGCATCCATCGGCTCAGGATTTGTCGTACGGCCACCAAATGACTCAACAGTTCCTCTGCTGCCTGGTACGTCCACACTGGCGTTCAGTGACCTTACTGTTTCTGCAAGGGCGCCAGATGACCTTGACATTCCTGAGTCACCACTGAGTGACCTTGAATGGACGACACTGGTTGCAGTACTCCAACTCGGGGAAGAACGTGTTCGTTCCAATGCAATCTCAGTTTCTAGATGAGGCATGGCGGCTTGCTCTAGATGACGAAACTCTTCATGACCATTCTGCAATACTTTCTGGTCCATCAGGTCTTGGTCTGGCATGATTCTAGAAAGGGCCTCTCCAACATCATAACTGGTGATCGAACCCAATGTTCCCTTGGCATTCTGCCCCTCCGTGTCGACCAGTGCATGACTGCTGGTGCATTCCACACCAAATCCCATCAGATCAGACTTCGCCATTTCCATGGAAATTCCAAGTTCATTCGCAGTCTTGATCAGCTCATCTTCGTACGATGACATCGCCTGTGCCAACATGACCTCGTTGTTGTCAACAGTGGCAACATCAGGTGTGGAAACAATCTTGTTTCCATTGTCAGCTTTGGAATCACAGTTGTCTCCCTCTGGAGATGTCTCCGTTCCCTGTGTCAGAAGTCTCGACCTCTCCCCAATGGTCATGTACAGGTCACCACCAGATGGCGTCTGTTGACTCAGCCCATCCGCTGACGATACGCAACTCTGACTTGCTATGATAGATGGCGCTAGGGACCCACATCCAGAATCCGGTCCATGGCCAACGAGACTGTCTAGGGAGAGTTTTCCCACCTGCTCCTTTATCAACGTGCGTTGTGGGATATTCTCCTGGCTTCCTCCACTGTCGTTTCCGCTAGATGGCGTTGATGTACACACTGGCTGTCTGACTTTGGAACGCTGGGTAGCTGGTTCACTTGCCTCGTCCGTGGGAGTGTTCAGCATCAGGTCAAGGCCAGGCGTGCCATTTTCTCCCGACCACAGGTTGCCAGCGATGGCCACCTTGTGGTCAAGTTGCACACCGACCACAGAAGGCTGAGACTGGCTTGACATCGAACTTTCGCTACGTCCACTGTCAAACTGGATGCCATCTGATTCCGTCTTTGATGGTTTGTAAAATTCTTCAGAGTGGATTTTTGCTATTTTGGTGCTGTCATCTTGTGAATCTGATCCCTGATAAATCGTCACATGACCAACAATTTCAGTGGAACTCAATATTTTTTCCTGTGCACTGTCTTTAGCATTGACACAAGAAAGTGCTGTTTCATGATCAACCGATGTATCCGACTTTGAAAATACAAAATTATTGTCAGCATTTTGCCCATTGGAACTCTGGGAAGCTGTTGTCGCCTGAGAACTGTATCCACTTGTCAGCTGCTGCTGACCACTGTCCACTTCATCATCAGTGATTGGACGATGTACCAAATTGTGCTCCTTCTGTGCACTGTCATCAGCCATGATGGGACTCTGTTCACTCGTTATTGTGTATTGCATCAAACTCGACATTTCCGGTTTTTCGCTCAACCCCGACACACCTGCTAAAGGATATTGGGATAGCGACGCCTCATGCTCTAGTGGTGACGCGTCACAAATCGGATACTGCGTTAGCGACATTTCACCACAAGCATGCTGGGATATCGGATGCTGGGATAATGTCAAATCAACAATTGGGTGCTGGGATAGTGATGCGTCTCCATAAGGATGCTGGGATAGCGTCAGATCATCAATGGGATGCTGCGATAGCGATACCTCTCCATTTGGATGCTGGGATAGCAACATCTCACCATTTGGATGCTGGGATAGCGACATCTCACCAACTGGATGCTGGGATAACGACATTTCACCATTGGCAACCTGGGATAGTCCCAAAGGTGTTGCTTTTCCATTCAACAAACCTTCCTGTGTTTTGGTGCCAGTTCCTCGCTTATTTTCCACATCAGTGCCAACTTTTTCCAAATTGGCCAGGGAATTCTGGGAATGACCCACATCGTCTATAGCCAAGGATTCTGACATGACTCCAGTTAGTGCTTCAAATACGATGTTTTCTGTGACTTGTTCGGTAGGTTGATCTGACAGAAGAGTTTCACTGCTGAAATCTGAAACACATGGTCAAGACAAATATAATTTATTTTATTGAAAATTTATTTATAATATTTATAATACTTTCATGTACTACACTAGATTGCCCATTCTACCATATTTACCCCATTATGTATTTCAATTCATCAAAACATTTGCAAAACCGAGCTAGCATGTTGTAGCCAATACTAGGTAGGTTACATTTTTTTTAAATGAGTCTGAAACATGGAGAGCGAAAAATCCAAGTGCAGAGGATGATTCAAATTCATCTCCATTTCCTTCGATGTTTCCTCTCACTCTTACAGCCCCGTCCCACTTTCAAAGTATTTCAAACCGCATCTCATAACTGTAATGATACTAATAATAATACATGGTTCTTTTACAGTGCAGATTCCTGTTATATAAAGATCAATATGCTTTACATTAAAATAAATAAAAATACACATAAGTATGCTTATAGTCCAACATTAAAAATATATATATAAATAGGTAATATTATATAATTAAAAACTCATGTAAATCTAATAAAAATAAATAAATACAGTATACTTGACGACATACATTAAAATAATATACATGTAATAATTATATCTAGCATTGTTCAAATTAAGAAAATGTTTTAAAATTAGAAATTGTAAACCATTTTGAAGCAACCAATTTTAATGCAGTGTCAATGGTCATAAAAAAAGCTGAACAGGTGTTATTTAAGTATTTGTTTAAATGTTATGTCTTTAGATGCACGCACAGCAACAGTCAGTCATTTCCAGAGTGGGGGTGCTGAAATCCCAAAGACTCCTTCCATTCGCACGCTGTTCACTTGGCTTCAAGTTCTGTACACACCTGAAGGAGACTGCAGTGACCAACTGTTGACCAGAAGGTAGTCCAGTTGTCTGACCCAATCACGTGACCCGTTCACCTACATCACAAACATACAGCAGTCAGTGGAAATTTACGAAGGAGACAAACAACTGATATGGCTGAGGTAGAGGGGATCTGGAGACTAGGAACTTGTTTCAGAGAAGGAACAAAAGCAAAAAGAAGTACTTTCACTTCACACAAAGTACGCACATATTTGTTATCAATATTCTCTGATTTTAACACGTTCTTTCCTTCATATGATCACATCCTCAAAGATCTAGGTGTGAATTTGTTATAAATCAGATTAGTACATAACATTAATTTCAAATGAAAGTCTGTCTTAAAATTAACTACACTGTAACATATTTTGTTGTTTATATTATATGTATACATTTATATTGAGAACATAGTTACATGTAGTAACTTTATTTTTCCTAAGCAGAATTATCCAGTCAGATAAATTCATCTCACTCCATTTCAATCAGATATGATTTTTATCAATGCAATTCAAATTTACAACATATTTCCTCAGTTCCAATTCAAGTAAGAATTGATCCAAGGTCTATTTGCAAACATTTACCTCATCTCTAGTGTTATCTTCATTCCATCCAGTAGAGGACGTGTCTAGCAGTGGGTAATGTGACAGCTCCGATGTCACCTCTGCTCCAACACCTGGACTCCGGCTTCGAGCTCCACCCACTACACCTGGTGTCTGTAACCGAAGCAACACACAATCTGAAGTTAAAGTGTACTCTACTGAAGCTAAACTGTTGGTCAGGGAGGGAGATATATATATATATATATATATATAGTTTTCTGGAAATGCACATATATCACAATGATTATAGGTACTATGATGCTGAACTAAACTAAAATCAATGCCATTATAATGTGTAAAGCAGAGTTGTTACCAAATAATCTGTTATTATTCAACAGTAAAAATGACAGGTATTTGCAAGAACGACTCTAGAAGCCCAACATATATATTTATACAAGATATAAAATTATAGAATTCACTAGACCAAATCATCCAATATGCCAAATCGATTATTACTTTTCAGAGAATGTACAAAGGGAAACATTATCAGCAACATGGATCACTGATATGCTCAACCAGTACAGCCAATATTATGTTAGTATATATATATATATATATATATATATCACTGCTACATAAAAATGTCTTAATTTTTTCCATTTAAGTTGTTTACTTGCACTTAAATAACTGGTGTTATATTACTTGATGTTGTGAGCTTCTTGAGCAAATCACACAAAGTACAATTATCAACATTTAAAATACAGACTTTAAATCAAACTCAACACCAATGCCAAGAGGCATTGTATGAAATTGCAAAATTGCAACACCTAAATATACCCAGTGAATGCACACAAACCCATCCAGATTCCTACAAACATTAGTTCTTTCCCAGAAAAAAATCAAAAGGCCCAAATCTTGTCAAGAAACCGTTACTTAGCTTGCATTCACCAATCCCTCGACCATCTCTAAAACAACACAACAACACACAAACCATATGGAACTGACTCTCGTGAAGGAATCTTATTTTGGGAGTCTGGCTCCAGTCAACCTTAATATACACATTGGTCATGGAATGTTTCCATATGCCAAATCAAACGATCAAAAGAATAGCTTTGACCAACAGTAATTTATACACCCGATTCATTATTACATAAAATACCCCCCCGACATGCATGTGCACAAACCACCAAAAAAAACTCCTGCATTAGCCATATGAATGGGCTGTTTGAACTTTGGACTATCAAATATAATGACTTGAACTGAAGACTGAACTATTTAGATAAATCCTACTTGAGAATTCTTGAGACACAAGTTGTATACCGTTTTATTTTCCAAACGCTGAACACCCAAACAGGTCTTCTACTAAGCATAGTGGTAGGGCTTACTGTTTATATCACGGACTACTGCACAAAGGCATTAATTCAGTATGTTATTCTACTGTGTTAATTTGACTAACGTATCAGATATGAAGTATTCAACTTCCAATGCACCACACAGCTGCCATCAATGACACTAATGTACGGGGCTCCGTAATGTATGAGCAATACCACAAAATAATGGGAAAAGCAACAAATACTGGAGCTTATGACTATGCATGCAAACTGTGTATTTACCAGATGTTACACTGTCTTCTGTGATGCAAAAACAACACACGCATACATCCTGTTGTCTAACTGTCTGGTTTCCACAACAACTGACACTGCAGGCAGGCGGGACACTCTCTTCGACATCGTCAGCTAAGACAGGGAGAGACCGGACAGGCCCATGCATGTTCTAACAAGTCCGCCAAGCTGTCGCCAACACTAACAGTTGCCGCCTACTTCCATTATTGATACTTGTCAATAGTTTATTGGCACCTGTCCAAACGGACGCATGCTTATTGGGAAAACCTGAACCATGACGATTGCATGGAAAATGTATTAAAATGTTTATTTCTTTGCAATGGGTACTGTAAGTGCATTGTCGGCGGTGTACTTCATAATTTATTTGTTGTCCCTACGGAAATCTGCCCGTCAAGTCTCAAGACCGGAGTCAACTAAAAGTAAACAAAGGCTTGTATTCGGGAGGGTTCTACATCGTAAAACTTAACAAATCTGGGAATACTTACACTTTCATCCATTTAGGCAAAGGACATGGATATTATTTATTAGGGAATATTAATATGACAACATAGACAGTAACTTGTTTTACGCTTCCAAGTTGTTTTGAAATGACACGCTTTTTCACAAAATTGGGTCACGAACGAGAACATCGCCATCGCGAGAATATTTGGTTTCCAAAGAACTGCAAGAAAAATATGAATTCGAACTGCACTGCATTTTAAATTATATATATTATATCACGCAGTTCTTAATGCTAATTAATTTTTATAATTAAACAAATGACACAGTTAGTTGTCATCCTTCCGGTAGGTGGCAGAACTAGGACAAAGATGGCGCTGTCCAGAGACGAAGGGATGCGCAACTGTCACGCGTGTATTGCGCGTTTAAAACTGTAACATATTTGGCTCGTTGAGATCGCAAGTTGTCCAGAACATACAACGTAGGAGGATCTGTTAAATACGTTAAAATGAGCGCATGTCTGCGCAAGCTGCCCGTGAAAACAGTTTTCAACCTCTCTGTTGTGACTCCCAGAAGGTTGAACTGCGTGCATGTGACTCAAACGCCGAGCTGTCGGGGAGCAACGCACAGACAGTGCAGACGACTTTTAAAAGACGCGTGCGTCTCAACGCAGCGCATACCCGTTCGCTGGAAGTCGAATAGTGATGACAAAGACATTAGCTCTCTGATTCAGCCTATCCCCGTGAAGCCATGTGCAGATCCAGACGGCATCAACGTCGGCGAAGAGTTGACAGGAACTCTGAAAAAAGGTGGGCACATTTTATCATTGGTTAGAATAGTGCCGTAGAATCATAGAGGTGTCCATGGTTCATTTTTATCCAACGGATGTGCACATTAGGGATGTTCAGTACATCAAAACTGTGGATACATCACAATAGGCAATTTGATGATGCAATGGTCAATGCCAGTAGTAAATTTCACTATGATTCGTTATTGTTGATAATACATTGGACTATCAATAGCAACGATAGTCGGCAAAGAAAATCAGCAGGACTACTTGTGTCACTGTAATCCTGTTCATAAACATGCTTTTTTAAATTTATTTGGTAATTTTACATATTTATCAACGTAACATCAACAATCGTTGACCAGAACTCACTGTCATTCAGAGTTTCACCATTTTTAATTAACTGCCTCCAAGGCAACATGATGGTGCTACCTATCAATTATGGTTTGGGACTGTTCACAAGTTCTTACAGGCTACAGTAGTGCATCATTAATATGACTTCATGCCATATTTCAGGGGACCTGCTGAAACTGCTGAACCAGTTCTATAGAAGACCAGAAATCAAGCGCTTGGCAGCTGAGAACGGGCTTGATGGTAAGTATCCTGATGATGACATAATAAATTATTATAATAATGCTGCCCAGGTATATTATAATAATATACCTGGGCAGCATTATTTCTGGCATCTCCACACATGCATAGGTTAGCATTTGGATGCTTCAAAATTTTATTTTGTCTTTAAATATTGGTCATCTTGGTCCAAATTGGGAAGGGAAACGCTTCGAATTGGCAAACTGCCCAATCATATGACTTTGATTTTTAAAATAATAATAATTCATTTCTTTTACAATCATGAGACCAGGGCTGGGATGAATTCAAAAATGAATTGGAATTATTAAATTCAATTCCTGAATTGGAATTTTAGTAGGTTGAATTGTAATTGAAAGATTTTTAGTAAGTTGAATTGGAATTAAAAGAAAAGAATTGAACCTCATTTTTTAGTGCTGTGCAATCTGGTTTTATTTCCAATGTGATCCTCAATCCAACCCTAGAATTGTATATGAACTCAAAGTTTTTGTAGCAGCTAAACATACACATGTACACCATTTGAAGATCTGAGGTGAGAACATTTGTCCAAATTTTAGCAAAGGTTCTGCCATGTGGCAATTGGATAAAAGAACTCAGAAGTTCTGCTCAAATCAAACTATGGTGGGGTGTGATGAACTTACTTTGAATTCAATACAGATCGCAGCTAAGATAACATTTGTTGTCTGCCTGCAAGTATCTGAAACCATGTCCTATGTGTGTGCAAGGAATATGTGAAGCCATAGCCACCCCAATGAGGCATCCCAACAATTAGTAATTGGCTTGCTACTCCTGCATTGTTTCATTGAGCAAGTATTTCTGAAACCATAAAATGATCAGCCTACTGGTCTTTTCATGTTGTTTGAATAACTGCTCAACCACTGTCTTGTACATTGTTTACAATTACTAGCAGTTGGAATAACATGCAAACAAACCGGATATTTTGTAAGTTTGTAGCAATAGATGTAATAGATTTAACAAGATAGCCATCCCAAACAACAAGTGGCAGCATCTGTTTTTGAAACATTTTCTAATAGCCTCTTTTGACAGGTGTTTCTTCCTGGACCTTTTCCCTTGTTTTTTTAATGGACGAAATGTCTCAATAATGCCCTCAATGTCACATATTAAACAAGTCCAGCATTCTGTTGCTGTCTTGTTCTTCAGCAAGTTATTCCAATCTATATTTGCTAGATATGTTCTCATCTCTTTATATTTACCTTTGTTGAAGTTCCTCCTCCATTGTTTTTTATATGTATTCCCTGTTTTTACTTTTATATTAAAATGGATTTGGTTATGGTCACTTGAACCTAAAGGTTCGTGTACTTTAACATTGTCAACTAATTCATTTTGAGAAGACAAAATTAAATCTAACACATTCCCACCTCTGGTTGGTTCCAAGACATGTTGAGTAAGGAAACAATCCTGTGTTAGAAGTAGAAACTGATGGTCGTCACCTCCAGCACTCTCTAATGATTCCCATTGTATATGGCCATGGTTAAAATCACCCATTATAACACATTCTCCCTTGCTCACCTCCCTTATCGCCTTTTGTAATTTTACATCTTCCTCTTGTCCTATGTTAGGACTACGATAAACTACTCCTATTGTTAATGTTGAGTTCCTGGTAACTATGTTACACCAAATTGCTTCCACACTATCTGCTTCACTTTTCAGTGTAATTTCATATGCTTGGATAGATTCTTTAATATACAAAATTACTCCACCTCCCCTTCTTTCTCGTCTATCCTTCCTAAACATTACATAGCCTGTCAGTGCTAACTCAGTATCTACTATATCTTTATTTGCCCATGATTCTGTGATGCCTATTACATGAGGATCAATATCTGCTACCATAATGTCTAACCTTTTTTTTATTTATTATGCACCTGGCATTTAAGCATATACATTTAAGCTCATTGTCTGAAATTATTGGTGAACATTTCTTTGGATGTGTATTTGTAGTAGTACTCATTTGTGTTTTCTCTGTCAGGTCCCCATGCGCATCTAGTTTAAATAATTTATGGTACCTGTGCCCTCATCGACAACCCTGACAAACTCACACCCAAGAACTGCAGCACCCTTCCCTGTCAGATGAAGTCCATCTCCCATAAAAAAGTCATCTCTTCCCACAAAATTTAACCACATGTCTACGAAGCCTACTCCCTCCTCCATACATACCTTCTGTACTTGTGTGTGGATCGCCATCCTCCTACAGTTCCTATATTCCTCACCCCTGCCTCCAATTATTGGTAACATCCCCGACAATACTATTCGTGCGTCTTTAAGTGTTTTGATCAACCTCCTGTACTTGCCAACGATGGCCGATGTTCCCTCTCGGCATTGTTTGTTCCCACATGCACGAGAACAGCACCTCCCGTGCCACCACCCATGACTTGTCCTGCCTTCTCTGCTATATCCTCTATTTTTGCCCCTGGTAGGCATACTGTTATGTCATCTCCTCCGTTTACAATTTTATCCACTTTCCTAATGATAGAATCTCCTATAAATACCCAGGCTTTCCTCACCTTCCCCTGTGATACTACATCGGCAAAGCTCCTTTCTATTATCTATTACTTTAGGATCTATTATATATTACTTTAGGATCTATTATCTATTACTTTAGGATCTATTACTATTACTTTTAAAAAAGTTCCTCTATTACAGAAAAAATTGTCTATTACATATTACTATTATCCCATGCGTTTGCTTTGGAAAATCTCCCATAGAATTAATTCGGAATTTGAATGGAATTTAATTGGAATTGAAAGATTTGAGGTGGAATTTGAATTGAAATAAAAGAATTGGGGGAAAAATTAATTGAATTGAAATTGATTAAATAGAATTGAAAGGAATTGGAATTGATTAAATGGAATTGACTCCAGCCCTGCATGCGATTGAATAAGAGTTTTTCTGGGTCCAATAAAAATACCCTTATTGAAAACCTCATACGGAGGAAGTGGCCTTAGTTTTCAGTAATAAATTATGTTTTTTTTGTTTGATATATTTTATTACTATATTCCGTTATGGAGTTAAATTTACTTTTGCCACCTGAAGATTAATTTACTCATTCCTGTACAGCTAAATTGAACTGTTTTCTTTATTTTTCAGATAAATTGTTCCACCAAGCCTATGTGAACTTCCGCCGCTATTGTGTGGAGTCTGACACGCTGCCCGTCGACCTCCATGTTGTCCTCAGTGACATTCTCCAGGAGGCAGGTACGTGACTACTGTACCAGTGTGCACAGTTTTATAGTGATTGTATTTTCAGCTAAATTGCAAAAAGCTATTGTAAACACAACACATGAGTATAGCCAAGTGACGAGGGGGATTATATTTCAGGATTGTAAGCATGACGAATGATGAAACAAACCTCCAAACTGCAAATACATCTCTGATGAAAAAAGCATTAGAAAAGCATATGTTTGCATTGAATTTGTTAATGGGAAAGTAAAGTCTTTTGGGTCTATGCACCTATTACAGTTATTAAGAAAACAATTTGCAACTACATTTAAGAATATCATTCCAGTGGTTTACTAGGAAAACCTTGTTGAACACACATCATCTTGATTTCATGGGCTGCGGCATACTGTTAGATAACCCTACGTCACGAGTGCGGTGGTCTGGCAGTATTCGCTCACCAATTGAAAATATATTTGTACGCACATATTCCTATATTTGTCTCAAGTCTCAAGTAGTTATACTCCAAACAGCCCAATCTTGAGCTAACGCAGGAGTTTGGACCAATGGCTTTTAGTGTCTCTTCTGAAAGACACGGGCAATGTGGGGGGAATGAAATTGCCCAAGCTTCGAAACGGCAGAGGTGGAATTGAATCACCGTCCTCTTGATCGACAAGTGGGTGCTCAAACCATTAGACCACCGCTCCGCATAATAGGATATGGCCATGCTGTTTGCGTCCATGTCAGCCCTCAGTTAACTGGAAAAATTTATAGGAATCTCCCATTTTTAGAACACATTATGAGTGAACCGCTGGCGTGATATTCTTGATTTTACTTGCATATGGTTAGTTTTAATTATGTCTAGGTGCATAGCCCCAAAACCTTGACTTTTTTTCCCTTTAATTTACTCAAGGTACTCATTTTGTTTTTCTTCTGTTATATTCCCACTTTGCAAGGGCATAGCACTGTTTATACATGTTTCTTTGTTGACTTTTATCTGTACTTATGTTGTTATATCATGTAGTTGCATTGATTGATCCCTTTTTCTGTAGGACATGTTGACGACATATTTCCGTATTTCGTGCAGCACGCTCGTGTCATGTTCCCGCACCTTGATTGTATGGAAGACCTTCGCAAGATCAGTGATCTACGACATCCAGCAAACTGGTGGGTAATTAATGCTCTCTCTGATATCCAGTCAACTTGTGGATAATTAATGGTCCCTTTGTGATTAAGCCAACAGGTGAATAGTGAACACTGTCTTCATTAATCGTTATCTGACAGATCCTTATAGTTGCTACCCAAAATGTCATAGCTTTGATCACTAGATGGCGCATGTGTATAGACGGAATGCATCATGGGGTCGATTGTCAACGGAAGTACAACCTGTACTCCAAATTAGACAGTACCAACAATAACCCTTACTGATATTAAACAGCAATCACAACGCTAGTATCGGAGCACAAAAAATCAGCTGATCTGACATTTGAATAACTGCAACCGTGATTGATCATGCGTTGGCTTAGATACGCGATTGTTTCATTACACAACAAAAGATTCGTATGAATTACGTGTTGTATTTTCATCGAAAAATTCACCCAATTTCATCTTTATGTTAGTGTTATATTATGCACCAGAGGCGCCACGTGTTATTTCATCTTTATGTTAGTGTTATATTATGCACCAGAGGNCAACCGTGATTGATCATGCGTTGGCTTAGATACGCGATTGTTTCATTACACAACAAAAGATTCGTATGAATTACGTGTTGTATTTTCATCGAAAAATTCACCCAATATCATCTTTATGTTAGTGTTATATTATGCACCAGAGGCGCCACGTGTTATTTCATCTTTATGTTAGTGTTATATTATGCACCAGAGGCGCCACGTGTTATTTCATCTTTATGTTAGTGTTATATTATGCACCAGAAGCGCCACGTGTTATTTCATCTTTATGTTAGTGTTATATTATGCACCAGAGGTGCCACGTGTTATTTCGTGTAGCATCTATTTTGTAAAACACCTGGTAAAATGTAGCTTTACAAAAATAGAGACAAGGAGATTAAGAGGAGACCAAGAAATTTTTTTTAATATTGAACAGTTATGAAGATATTGATAACTATTTTCTTCAAACTTAAAAAGGTAGCGTTAATAAAAGAACAGTATAGATTGGATTGAAAAAGTACTAATTCTTATTTGGTGTGATGTAAAATCATAGGCCATATTGATCTCTTGCTGTCCTTCATTCTCACTGAGGACAATAAATGAATGAAATAAATTATTTATACTAATTGCGTAAATGTCTACCATGTCAATATGTTAAAAACAGACTTGACAGATATCTGAGAAGGGCGAAAGTTAAACATTATTGGTCTCTATGAGCTTCCTTGTCCACTTGCCATCTGGAGTTTGTGGGTTTGGTTGGCAATATTGTTCAATCATTTATCACTCTTTCCTGTGATTCATTATATTCTGCAGGTACCCTGAAGCGCGAGCGATCCAGCGGAAGATAATATACCACTCTGGACCTACAAACAGTGGCAAGACATACCACGCACTCGAGCGCTTCCTCTCAGCCAAATCTGGCGTCTACTGTGGCCCTCTTCGACTACTAGCAAATGAAGTGTTTAACAAGAGTAATACTGCTGTAAGTGCTTAGGGAGCTGTCACTCAGACTGTTTTTTTTGTATCAAGATTATGACTTTGGTCTTTCCATGGTTCTCGGCTAGGTTAAAAGTACATTATGAGCCCAATAAAACCATGTCGAAATGTGAGTATGTCGTGTGGTCTAAGAATGTTGACCTCCAAAACCATTTATGTTTAAAAGTTTCATTTACTCACTTAAACATCACAACAAAGCCAATATCCACTTTTGACATAGCAATATGTGTAAGTAGCACATATTGTTATGTTTATAGTTATACGATATAAACCTTATATCATAACTTATGTTAATAAACACATTTCAAAGTCTACTAAATTAGTAAATAAACTGTATTAATTAGCAGTTGAATTGATCATATACCTGGGAGTATCAATCATGGAACACACCAGACTGCCCTCTAGTTCTTAACTTGTGCTTTGCATTAACAACAGTTTTGTGCTACTTTTCATGTACACAAATAACGAGCTTGTAAAGTTGAGCAGTGGAGAAAATGTTGAGCCATAAGATCTTTATTCATTTGTTAATGCTGGTATACTGATGGAGGTAAATATTTCAGGGCACACCGTGTGACCTTGTGACTGGTGAGGAGCGTCGGTATGTCGACCCTGAGAATGAGCCTTCTGGACACGTTGCATGCACAGTGGAAATGACCAGTGTCACCACACCATGTAAGGTCACTTTCAGGAAAGCTCTAAAAACTAACCAAACATATGGTCATAGATAATACACCTGTAGATAGCTATCTTGCTGTGTTTTACATCTGTATTGTGTGTCTGCAAAGTAACAGTGTATTTAATTCTGGGTCATTCCACGTTCTAATTATGATGTGGCGTTGACACTATCCATTAATGCTGCATTCTAATGCACTCGTACTTCTCTTGAATACGAGTTCACGATATGTAAACAGAGTTCACGACCCCCTGAACTCGTAAATACGAGTCCGTTTCAAATGTTGAGTTCTCGATTGGTAATTATGAGTTCACCAAGGTCGTGAACTCTACATGTTATGAGCTGGTAAACGAGCGCACTCGAACGCAGCATAAATATAAATGAAAGCTATAACATTAACTATTGCTTCTTATTGGTTTCTCTATTCATGCAATGGAATCATATTCTAGTGACATGTCGACTGAGATATTGCACCCGTTCATTGTTAACATTATTTGTACTTGTGTGTCGCTTGAATGCATCTTATTAACCATGTTTGTGTTTGATGCTAGATGAGGTTGCGGTCATTGATGAGATCCAGATGATGCGAGACAACCAGAGAGGCTGGGCGTGGACACGTGCACTTCTTGGTAGGTTACACTTAGAACACATGAATGTCAAAACAACAGCACCTCAGAGAAAGCAAATTAACAAAAACTTTGGCAGTAGGACTTACTCTGTTGCTGCACCAGTTCTATGAAATTCACTCTGTTTTTTTTTTAGTAAAAAGGATTGAGTTTCCACCATCAACTGAAGACTTGTCGTTTTAACCTTGGTTTCCCTCATATTAATGTCCACAACAAACTGTTCACAACTTGGAACCGATTATAGATTATTGATTTTGGAGGATATAGGCCTGTAATAAATACTTAATTTATTATATCAGAAGTATTGTGTGTTATATACGTTGTATGTGTTTCTGAGTTTTTGTCTGTTTTTAATCTTTGTAGTGATCTTTCCAGTGAATGTGTTTTCAAAGTTTAGGCCACACAGACGTATGATGAGTTATATCTTTTGCAATTTTTTTTGGCAGTGACTTTGTGGGTGTAAATTAATCAGTAATTTATCTCTTGTTGCGCATTATTGCTAATCCAAATTTAGTGTAAATTTGTTTTCCTAAACAATAAACCCAAAAGCTGTACAACAAAAAAATTCTTCAATCTGATATCTGTAATTGTTCTCATAGATGCAGCATGTGATGCAGCATGTGACAAGTGTGGAACTGAAGTATTCAGTGATGTTTTTCACCATTGTGTCCAGGCGCCTGTGCGTATGAGGTCCATGTCTGTGGTGAGGCGTCCTGCATTGACCTGGTCAAGGACTTGGCCCTCGTCACTGGGGACGAGGTGGAGGTACGCAAATACAAGCGACTGACGCCACTCAAGGTTCTAAATGAAGCAGTTGGTGAGCGTATGCACAGGTTCCAAGTCTCCCGGTTTGATGGGAGATCTACCGAATTTAAAGCAAAATTATTTAAATTTCCTGAATGTAATCCAATCTCCCACTTTTCTGTAAAATCAACGAATATTCTACCAATAACAGTGCCCTCTTGCGATTAAATCAAATCGTCTCCCGTTGGAGATTTTTCATTTGTTCTGAGCTTTTTTGTTATAACTCAACCAATTGTGTCATAAATCTTGTTTACACAATCTAAATTTTTCATTTTTATCAAATCAACTTTGAACCTCTGGTTTTTGTTGAGAGTCATTTGGGAGTTGGGCCATAAAACCCTTGATGCCACTTGAGTTTCACTTTAGCATTGCCACAAGGAACAAACATTAGGCATATTCTTTAAAAAATATTAATACATTATTGGTATTGATTATAAGTTTTATAACAAGATGATTTTGTTTACAAGTGTTCTGTATCTTGATTTCTCTTGCAGTTTAGACAATGGAGAAAGGCTACTGTTTTACTAACCTATTTTATTCTGACCTCCTGGTGTAATTTACCCTGTTTGTAACCCTCTCAGATCCAAGCAGTTCAAGACAAAAATGGTGCTTCGTTACCATGTGGTTTGCATGAATTCAATATTCTGTTACCATGCATCGGAGTTTGCCTAATAAAGGCATTATAGTAAGAGGTGGACCCACACAAGTATACAATTTCTGAATTGCTGAATGAATGAGCTACAACCACGATTTCTCATGAAAACACCGACAGGTGCATGACAGTTGCCATCGAAATCAACAACAAAATGTAAGAAAATAAAAAAAACTAATGTTCAAACTAAAAAAAGTTTACTGAAATAAGCACCACCACTTCTTGGAGTAGTAGCAACGTTTACACAGGTTAATGGTGTGCTGGAATAGATCATCCCGGCTAAACCCTCTGTTGATGGTTGTGTGTGATCTTGGTTAGCAATTGTTACATTTAATGTAATTAACCTTTTAAAAGTGCATAAGATTAACTACCACTCAACTATGACTGTCTGTTGCAGGTTCGTTTGATCGTGTGAAGCCGGGAGATTGCATCGTTTGTTTTGGCAAGAATGACATTTATCACGTGAGTCGTCAGCTAGAGCGGCGAGGTGTGGAGGTGGCTGTCATCTACGGAACTCTGCCGCCAGGTGAGCCTCCGTCAGTTACTGCAGGTCTACTTTTAATAAAGGGAATGTCCAGTCATTTTCATTGGTTAATTTATGCGCAGCTATTGGAACTTTCATATAATTCAAATGCCTTAACTCTCTTAACTTTTTGATCTCAAAGTACATCTAAATTAACATTTCGTTTTTTAAAATCTTTATTGCTGTAATATATTTACCATCAAAAAGTGTATAAAGCAGGAATTAAAAATGAGGCTCAAAATTGTCATTGGGTATTGTAAAGTTGCCAGTACATGAGTTTTTACGGCCCCCCCCATTTTTATGGGACATTGCGACAACCAATTCATTAGTATTTATAACATCTTGGTTGGTTAAAAATGTGTTGCTATCATAATTCTATTAATGTTTTTGAAAAAGCGCAATTTGGTGATTAAAAAATAAGTCAGTTTTATGACGTATTGTGCTCAGGTGCTTTATAGCAATTAATGATATATTGTGCTCATGTGCTTTATAGCAATTAATGACATATTGTGCCCAGGTGCTTTATAACAAGTAATGATATATTGTGCTCAGGTGCTTTATAACAATTAATGACATATTGTGCTCAGGTGCTTTATAGCAATTAATGACAGACCAACAAATAAATCACACAATTAAAATTGTTGATTAAAATGTGTTGATGTGCTGTGGAAAATCCAATATTTTATGTGTTTGTAAAGTAAAAATGTGAACCGTCTGCTTGGCAGGTACAAAGCTGGCCCAGGCTCAGAAGTTCAACGACCCAGACAATCCCTGCAAGGTTTTGGTGGCCACAGACGCCATCGGGATGGGACTAAACCTGTGAGTCTGGCAATAGTTCTTGTTCCTGTCTCGGTGTTTGTCTGTCGTACGTGTCAACATCTGGAGAAGTGGGAAACTCTTCGTGAAAAAGCAGGAAGCATATTCTTTCACTCAATGTTCGTCGATTTTTAGAAGCCTCACGTGTTGTGTTTATGAGGCACCACAATTCTAATTTCGTGGGGCAAGAAAATAATGAACGTGTTGTATCCACAGGTACATGTGAGTGTTTGATTGTTAGATTAAAGAGTGGAGGCCCCAAGCTGCTGCTAGTAAAGTTAACTATTAGAAACGTGAATGGTAAGGGACAAAGAGACTGAGAGGGGGGGGGGGGAAATGGGGGAGAAGAGAGAAAGAGAAAGGGGCAGATAAACACTCAAATGTTTAAACTAAATTCTACAAATGATGTATGGCTTTAGTAAGCATGGCTAATGATGAAATTGCTAATATTCTGGCTACAACAGAAGGAGACTTGCAACCAGGGAAATAACCAAGTTCTCATGTTTGTTTGCATTAAGTGGACCAATGGACTTTACGTTAAGTGAATTAATGTTCTGTCTGGTTTCCCGTAGCAACATCAAACGAGTCATATTCTACTCGGTCGTCAAACCCACAATTAACGAGAAAGGGGAGAAAGAGATTGACGTCATCCCACCCTCGACAGCGCTCCAGATCGGTGGGCGTGCAGGGCGCTATGGAACCAAGCATGAAGAGGGCGAGGTCACGACCTTCAAGAACAACGATCTTCCTCTTCTCAGGAAACTGCTCAGCACCCCGATTGACCCCGTTGAGGTGGGATTTCTGTGGCCTATTTTTGTTATCTAATAAAGTATGCATTTTGCTCACTTTTAGTTTTAGTAGCTTTTAGTCTTATTTTATTATTCACGCTTAATCGCGCTTTCTTTGTAGATGTACACAAAATCTGCAACGACCTCCTCATCGCTTTAAAAAACGAAATGATTTCCACCTTAAATACTCAGCAGTATCATGCTTAAAGATTCTCATTTGTTATGCCTCTGGGCTCCTTTTCCTGAGGATTTAAGCAATGTACAAGTTTTTTTATTATTTTATCAGGGCTTAACGTTTAGTGATGTTATACAATTTTATCTGGACTTGATTTTTAATGAGTTGACAGTTGTATTTTTAGTGCTTTGATATTATAATTCTTTTGCATTTACACAACTGCTAGGTTGTTTTCACTAAATATTTTCCTATTTCAGCAAGCCGGTATCCACCCGACGGCGGAGCAGATAGAGTTGTTTGCTTACCACCTTCCCAAGGCGACCCTCTCCAACCTTATTGTGAGTGAACAGTGAGGAGGGAAAGTAGATGAACAAGGGATGATCTACAAACAATGAATGAGGCTTTCTAAAATGTTTGAGTGAGGAGGGAAAGTAGATGAACAAGGGATGGTCTACAAACAATGAACGACTGTTTCTAAAATGTTTGAGTGAGGAGGGAAAGTAGATGAACAAGGGATGATCTACAAACAATGAATGAGGCTTTCTAAAATGTTTGAGTGAGGAGGGAAAGTAGATGAACAAGGGATG